>JAYDYQ010001898.1:0-25021 GCA_034814905.1 Penstemon davidsonii
TTTTTTTTATTGATATTATATTTTTTTATTTTAAGTTATATAAATATTTTTTAAGAATAATATATAATAGTGAGTATTAAATAAGTAAAGTATACATTTGTCTGCCCTTCAAAATAATTTTCTTTCCAGAGTTATTTTAATGAATAATTAACCAATTTGACTCTTAATTGCACATGAGTCTTTACATTATTATATTGAAGGGAATATATATTGATTTTTAAGGGAATGACCATTATACCCTTGTTTTTTGGCTTGAAATTTAGCCAAGGTACAAGGTGAAAGGCAATATATATATATGTTTTGAGGATGCAAAGTGAGATTAATTTTTCTTAAGGTGGAAAGTGATAAATTGATACATTTCCTAAGTGCAAAGTAGGATTAAGCCGTCACAAATTGTCTGGGAATCTTAAATTGTGGAAACCCGAAAGAATAGAAATTACGTCGCTAAAAATTACTCAAATTCGTCTTAATACTTTTTCCTTTCTTGACTGGACGTGTAATTTGAAATAAAACTCATTAAACTTATTTTCTAAAGGTTATATGTATCTCTGTGATATACATTATATTCATATTTTAAAATATAAATTATATGAAATGGTAATTCTTTTTTAAAAATCACTTATCTGAATAAAAATCGTTCTGAGATATTTCAAAATAAAAATATGAAACAAAATAAGCATTTAAATAAATTTCAACGGGAGTTAATTAAATTCTTAATCAAGCTAACCTTGGCTCGAACGAATTAGAGCTTAATTTTGTTTCTTTATTACATATGCAAGAAGAATCCGTGGCGTAGCTACACTCAAGCCACTTAGGGTGCAATGACTAGTGAAATTTTCATTTTTAGGTATAATTCTTTCAAATTTTTATGCATAGTTATTATTTGTCTAATGCATAGTTATATCTTTTATGATGACTTTATTTGTATTTAAATAGACCCCAACATAATGAAAAATTACACTTCAAAGAGTCCATTATTTTCGTTACATAAGATATAAATAAACTCATTTAATTTATAAAATGACAAAAAAATAACGATAAAATATTATAAGGAAATTAAAGTATACAGAATAAGATTATAAAAATTAAGAAAATAATTGAAATTTTTCTTAGGTAGATTTCTATTTTGTAAAACTTATAACATTTTTATCAGTTAACTTCGAATTCGAGGAAGATGTGAACGCATAGCTCAACTCACTAATGAAAATCGTTTTTGTACATAAATTTTAATTAAGTTGTTGATATCCAATTTCAGAAATTGGATATTTGTTTTCCAGGGGATAAATGCAAAATACTTCCCTGTGTTATGCTAAACCTGCAAGAAACTACTCTCTGAAATTTTTATTGTGCCAAACTTCCTTGTGTTTTCAAAAACCCTGCAAAAAACACCCAATTTGTAAAAAATAGGTAGTTTTGGATCGACATATTTCAAGAAACCATTTTAAAAATACTTCAAGTTGATCCCTACAACTTCACGTGGTATATTTTTAAAATTATTTCTTGAAATATGTCGATCCAAAATGACCTATTTTTTACAAATTGGGTATTTTTTACAGGGTTTTTGAGAACACAAGAAAGTTTGGCGCAATAAAAATTTTACAGGATAGTTTCTTGCAGGTTTAGCATAATACAGGAAAGTATCTTGCATTTTCCTCGTTTTCCAGAGATATATTCAAAGTTGTTTATATATACTAATAATTCATTTTCTTTTTTCAATAAATAAAAATTTATAGATTTGACCACATACATTTTTTATATGCAGTTGGATGCGGAAAGTAGTGACTACGTCACTGATGATAATCATTTCATGAAGTTGAGGATCTTTTTTTAAGGAAGAGTATATTCAATTGTAGATTCTCTTGGATAATTTTTTTTTTTAAATTTATACGCCCCTTTGGCTACTACGGAAGATCATCGATTCAGAAAGTCATAAATAATGGTCCAGAACAGTTATTGAAACATGCGTTTTTTTAGTTTGTTTGTGAAAAACTCCTTTCCAAGACAAATAGAGAAGAGGAGTGAGTGGTGCAACTTCGGCCGTGTTTGGATATTTTGGGCTCATATTGCTCTAGTTTGGCCCAGTTTGGTCTCAGTCAAACTGGGCCAAATCTTGTTTGGCTACGGGCCTGGGCAAATTTCGATCCAGACCCTAATTTAGGCCCAGGGCTGAAACGTGCCCAGGCCTCATTGAAACGCTGACATCAGCGCCTCATGTTAGGAGAATAGGCGCTGAAAGCCTATCTATCCTTTTTCCTTTTTTTTTTTGTTTTTATGGCTTTTTCCTGTTTTATTTTCTCCTTTTTTCATTTGCCTTTTTCTTCCTTCCATTTTCTCTCTATGGGTTGTTTTGATAAAAAAAATTCTCCCCATGCTATACTTATATAATATATATTTAAGTGGTAACAATCACATTATCAATTTTATAATATTATTTGATTTTTGCATCATCAATTTTTGTATTTATCCATTGTTACTAAAATATCTAACTTTAATTTTAAGTGATATTCGATTATATTAGTTGGCAAAAATAAGTACATTTTAATATTGTGTAAATTACAATATAATTTTTTTTAAATTATCTCATTAAATTTACATTCTATTTATAATAACATAAATCATTATAATAATCACAATATAACAATTACAATTACTTCTCAATCATCACTACAATATACTCCATCCATTTCACATTAATTGGTACATTCTTACTTTTCACACAGATTAAGAAACCTCATAATTACATACTTTTTTATGGTAAAATGTCTCAAATACCCTTTTATAATGATGGATACTTTTTAATTTTTTTATTAGTGAGTTGTGACCATTGAGTTTCCCAACTTCAATGAGAGGAAGGGGCAAAATTGGAAAAAAATGCTTTGAAAACCTGCCAATTAGTTTGAAACAAAAAAATTTGACAAATGTGCCAATTAATATGAAACGGAGGGAGTAATATAATTCATCATCTTAATCATTACACAACATTATATAATATATTATCTCAAACTCTGTAAAGTTATTGACTATCAGCCGACTCAAATCAGATTAGTTCAAGTTTGGGATCATCCGAGTATACATCAGACGAGTGACCTCGATCAGCAGAGTGGAAGTGGATCAGAAGTTATTGCAACGGTAATAAATGCACTTGGAGTAATAAATGCTGAAGAGGAAGGGTATTTATGACAAATGATTGAAGAGAAACCTCGTATCAGCTTGGTGCATTTAATGCGGACTGACAGGAAGTACAACAGAGTGTACAGTTCAGTCGCAGGTAGCCGTTTCTGCAGAAAGGACCAGTACTCGAGGATTTGGACACCTGTCGATCTCTCAACGGGCAGATTTTCAAATCTCAAGTATAAATAGTTCAGTTCGTGAGTTGAAGAAGAAGAGACAACACATTTGAGAGCAAAATTTTGAAGCTGCATTCTTCTAAGTCTCAAACTCAAGAACAGAACACTCATCAGCCGAGTCATTTGTTGACGAAGCAGAATAGAGAGAAAAGAATATACATATAAAATCTGAGTGATTTTGTGAGATACGTGTTGTGAGAAGCTGTTATCCATCTTTGTGAGTGATAAAGCTTTGTAGTATAGGACTTCTTTGTGATTTCCTGTAACGAACTTGTGGCCAGTTCATTTGTTGTTTGGCGCAAGAAGAGTATATTGTAAACTGTGTGTTTATAGTATAACCCAAGATCTAAGTGACTTGGAAGAGTGGACTAAAGGATTTACATCCATATAACCACTATAAAAATCCTTTGTGTTATACTTGCATTATTTTCTGCATATTTTAAAATCATACTTTAACACAAAAAGTTAACTGTTGAAAAGTTTTAAAAAGGAGTTTATTAAAACTGGGGATAAAACTTTTTCTAAGTTAAGAAAACTACTTGTGAAAAACACTAGAAATATCCGCTACAAGTTAGTTATTTTTAAACTCTGATTTTGATAAAATCAGCTGAGTGAAATCAGAAGAGTGGTCAACTCTACTGTTCAAAGCTTTGTGCGAGATCAGCTTAGTCTACTTACGATTCTTGATCAGCTTAGTCTGCTGACAAAAAAGTTAAAGAATTTTAAAAGATAAATTTTTAGAGGTCTATTCACCCCCCACCCTCCCTCCCCCTCTAGACCTCATCTGACCACTTGGGACCAACACTAGGGGTGCACATGGTACGGTTCTGCGGTTTTTTTAACAAAATTTGTACCGTACCAATTAGTGCGGTTTTAAAAAACTCAAAACCAAACTTTAGTTTTATGAACCATACCAACAAACTCGGTTTTGTGCGGTTCCGGTACGGTACGGTTTTGCGGTTTTTTCAAACACATTTTTTTCATGCAATTTTTCTTATATAGTCGATTACATAGTTGACAGTTATATAAAATTAATATTATAATATCTTACAAACTATTTTTTTTACATTAAATAAAGCATTGAAAAAGAAAATGTTCATAAATTTGACGCTATAATTCGACCTAATTGAATAAAATTAATTGGTTAATTATTTGATCATTGTTTTTATTATGGGAAGAAATTTACTATTTGGTATTTGTTGCCTAAATTTTTTGCATTATAAGTTTTCAGCAAAGAACAAGTGTAATTTGTGCTAAATTCGAGCATTTTTTTTTTTAATTGAACACGAACAGTGTAGTAACAATAAACTATGATGGTCTATAATATAAATTATAAATGATATAGTATTCGATAATATTTGAATTATAAATTGAAAAATAAAAATTTATAAAATTTAGTTGCAAATATAAAAAATGAATAGTTAATTCATGTTTCTTCTCAATTTCGGTACGGTACGGTTTTTTACGGTATTAGAAGTCTAAAACCAAATCCATACCAAAATACTCGGTACGGTTTTCATCCATACCAAGACCTTCGATTTTGAGAAAAAAAATCTAACATTCGGTACGGTTTGGTACGGTACGGGACGGTCCGGTACGGTTTTGAAAACCATGTGCACCCCTAGACCAAACCGAGATCAAACCCAGCCAAACTACTTCCATCATATAAAATAATATCAATTAATTTTTAATACAAAAGATATAATTTAACACCTATTGCATACATTTTCCCCTAAAACTCAACATCCAAAAACATTCAAACCACAACCCACTTTTTCAAACCTAATTGTTGGAAGAATTTATTAACTCAAGAACAACTAAGTGATCTTATCAGTTGAGTTAATTAATTTAGTTAGAAGGTTTTCATGATAACAAAAATGTGTCATCAACTAAGTAATAGAAAGCTTAGTAAAACTTTATTGCGGTCAGGAAGCTAAGTGACCAGAATCCGCTTAGTGGGAATCTCAGGCTAGTGAAGATTAGATTGGTTACTATCAGCAGAGTCAAGTCGGATTAGTTCACTCTTGATTCAGTAGAGTGGACATCAATAGAGTGGATCCCATCAGCTAAGTGAAGTCGGTCAGTAAGCTCTCCACTAGTAACAAGCTTAGTGCATTTAATGCGATTGTCAGATCCTTACAACAGTGATCGGATCCGTAGAACGGTGTACAGTGCCACAGTCTGCTAAAGAAGTCGTTCAAATTATGACTGTTGCTCAAGGACTTACTTGCAATTTTGTCAACCTTCAAAGGGCAGGATTTAAATCCAAGAGTATAAATAGATCGAGGATTCAAAGATTGAAGAGAGACTTGCATAATTCAAGACCACATCATACGAGCAAGTATCCATCAGTTGAGTCATCTGATCACTCCTAGAGTCATATGTTGACGAAGCAAAATGTTGAAGAAAAAGAAAAAAAAACTTCCATATCTGAGTGATATTCAACTGTTGTCGTAAGGATTGTATATACAATCTAAGTGAGAAGATATAACTTCAAGAGCTAGGGTCATCTGAGTGATTTTCAGTGAGTAAATTGAGTGTTCTTACTTGTTGCTTAACATGTGCTGTAAAGCTCAAGTGTTCTTTAGCTAAGTGCTTTAGAGTAGGACTTTGTGAGTGAATTTCCTGAGGACTAAGTGTTCTATTTGAGGCTTATCAGTTGTTGTAAAAGCTCAAGCTTTGTACTAGATTACTTTGTGTTTCTAGTATAACCTAAATCCGGGTGATTTAGAAGAGTGGATGAAGAGGATGCGTTCCTGCTGAACCACTATAAAATTCATTGTGTGATTTACTTTACTTGCATTGGCATATTTCATTAGCTAAGTAAATAGTTTAAAATAAGAGTCTTTTAAATTGAGGAATCTTTAACTTGGGGGTAAAACTCTTTTTGCGCTTTGAAAAGTTTAAGTGAGTCAAAATATTGTTTGAAAATACACATAGACATTATCTGTTGCATCATTATTTTGAACTTCTGATAACTTAAGTTTGATAATCAAACTCAGTCAAGTAGTCTACCCTGCTGGTAAGCTGAGTGCAAGAACATCTTAGTAATCTTACCTTGCTGATAAGCAGACTTTACTTAAGAGAAAAAGTTTAAAATGGTTAGAGGTCTATTCACCCCCCCCCCCCCCTTCTAGACCTCATCATAACCACTTTGGACCAACAAGTGGTATCAGAGTAGGTTGGTTCATTTCAATCATTTGCCTGATCAACGAGCTTGATCCTAGGTGTGTTCTTCAAACATTTTCAAAACGAGCATATTTTGAAAATGGAGTGCATAAGCCATGTTCATCACATTGGTAGTATGGACATTGAAGATTGGAAAATAAAAATGAAAATCCTTCTTGCTGCTTATAACGATAACATGTTTACATGTATTACAAAAGGTCCATTTAGACTTACGAAGACTGTGAATATTACTGACCAGCCTGATCAGATAGTCGAAAAAAATTTAAGCGAGATGACTCCTGGAGAAGTCAAGTTAGATAACCTTGACAAGGTGGCTAGATTTATAATGTTTAAAGCTCTAGACGAAGAAAGATTTCATTAAGATCAAACATTTCAAAACAGATAAGGAAATGTGGGATAAATTCCGTGAGTTAAGCGAAGGAAACGATGCCATCAAGGAACATCAGCTTAGTTTGGCTCTGGAGAAATTTGAAAACTTCAAGATGAAGTTTGGTGAAACGAGCGATCAAATAGATACCAGATTTATCAAAACTCTGAACAAAGTTATAAGGCTTGGTAATAAGTTTTCAGACAAAGAAATCACCATGAAGGTTCTCGAGGCTCTTCCACCCAAATTCAACATGAAGGTGACGGTCATGGAAGAATAAAGAGATCTAGCCTCACTGAGCTGTTCTCAGTATGAGTATAAACTGCCAAGGACGGGATTAGATGAGTCGTCTAGTTCAGATCTAACTACTGCTCTTGTTGCGTCAAACAGTTCAAAGAAATCAGCTTGAAAGTCAAAAGAGAAGGCTATGTTGAATTCAGAAAAAGCATACACTGCTGACGACGTTGCTACTACTGAATGATTTCAAGAAGTTTTACATAAAGAAAATGAAAACAAATTATAAAAATGCTACTTTATCTTCTTCTAATCATTTTCAGAAAAATAGGAATTCCGCAAAAACAATGAGATAAAAAATTACAAGGAGTATGGACTCTTCATCAAAGATCGTCCACATCCAATCTCTCAGAAGTTTGCTACAAAGGAAAAACGTGCTAAAAAGGAGCGTAAGTTGAGTAAGAACAAAGCATTGTTAGCTAAGGCAATAAAATTAATAAGCTCCGGTACATCTGATTCAAACACTGACTCGTCTGATTATGAATCTGAAGAAGTACCTGAAACGCTATGCTGAATGGCTATGTAATCTGATGATTCTGAAACTGCGGTCCTCATGATTAGAGATGAAGTTCTCAATAAGTCAAATGAAGTTATCTTATCAGAAGACTACTTCTCAGTAGCTGACTGGAATTTAACAGCCAAATAACGTCCAAGAATAAACTTCATCAGATCACTCATCTAGAAATTTCTTGAAGTCAGGGGGAACATTTATTCTAGTTGGAGTAACAAACAAAAACTAAAACCTATTGACTGTTGGCTCACTTCAAATGATGAATTTATTAACAACCAACTATCCCGAACATCTAAGTGTTCACCTATTAGTCTTCGGCGTATTAAGATTGTCGATCGATTATTGATGACAAAAAGGGGAGAAAAGGATGCAACTAAGAAACACTTTTAGTTCGCTAACATAAAGGGGAAATGATGCAGAAGCAAAAGAAAGCTGCATTAAATCTAATGATTTCCATCTTAGAGTGTGAAGACTTGAAAGACGTTCTTAGTTGAAAGTTTTGTCATTATAAAAAAGGAAGAAATTGTTGGAAGAATTTATTAATTCAAGAACAACTAAGTGATCTTATCAATTGAGTTGATTAAGTTAGTTAGAAGGTTTTGATGATAACAAAAATGTGTCATCAACTAAGTAATAGAAAGCTTAGTAAAATTTTCTTGCGGCCAGGAAGCTAAGTGAACATAATCAACTTAGTGGAAATCTCAGATCAGTGAAGATTAGATTGATTACTATCAGCAGAGTCAAGTCAGATTAGTTCACTCTTGATTCAGTAGAGTGGCCATCAGCATAGTGGATCCCATCAGCTAAGTGAAGTTGGTCAGTAAATTCTCCAACCGTAACAAGCTTATTGCATTTAATGCGACTTCAGATCCGTACAACAATGATCAGATCCGTATAACAGTGTACAGTGCCACGGTCTGCAAAAGAAACCGTTCAAATTATGACCGTTGCTCAAGGACTAACTTGCAATTTTGCCAACATTCAATGGGCAGGATTCAAATCCAAGAGCATAAATAGATCGATGATTCAAAGATTGAAGAGAGACTTGCACAATTCAAGACCACATGATACGAGCAAGTATCCATCAGTTGAGTCATCTGATCACTCCCAGAGTCATATGTTGACGAAGCAAAATGTTGAAGAATGTTGGTCCCAAATGGTCAGATGAGGTCTAGAGGGGGGGGAGGGGGGTGGTGAATAGACCTCTAAAAATTTTATCTTTAAAATTCCCTAACTTTTTCTGTCAGCAGACTAAGCTGATCAAGAATCGTAAGTAGACTAAGCTGATCTCACACAAAGCTTTGAACAACAGAGTTGACCACTCTTTTGATTTTACTTACCTGATTTTAAGAAAATCAGAGTTTTAAAATAACTAACTTGCAGCGGATTTATCTAGTGTTTTTCATAAGTAGTTTTCTTAAGTTAGAAAAAGTTTTATCCCCAGTTTTTGCAAACTCCTTTTAAAAAACTTTTCAACAGTTAACTTAAGTGTTTAAATATGCTCTTTGAAAATATGCAAGAAATAATGCAAGCATAAACACACAGAATTTTTATAGTGGTTATATGGATAAAAATCCTTTATTCCACTATTCCAAGTCACTTAGATCTTGGGTTATACTATAAACAAACAGTTTATAATATACTCTGCTTGCGCCAAACAACAAATGAACTGGCCACAAGTTCTTTACAGGAAATCACAAAGAAGTCCTATACTACAAAGCTTTATCACTCAAAAAGATGGATAACAACTTCTCACAACACGTTTCTCACAAAATCACTCAGATTTTTAAGTATATTCTTTTATCTCTCATTTGCTTTCGTCAACAAATCACTCAGCTGTTGAGTGTTCTGTTCTTGAGGTTGAGACTTAGAAGAATTCTGCTTCGGATTTGCTCTCAGTTAGGCTGTATCTCTTCCTCTAACTCTTGAACTGAACTATTTATACTTGAGGTTTGAAAATCTGCCCGTTGAGAGATCGACAGGTGTCCAAATCCTCGAGTACTGGTCCTTTCTGCAGAAACGGCTACCTGCGACTGATTACTGTACACTCTGCTGTACTTTCTGTCAGTTCACATTTAATGCACCAAGCTGATACGAGGTTTCTCTTCAATCATTTGTCTTTAATACCCTTCCCAGACAGCATTTATTATTTCAAGTGCATTTATTACCGTTGCAATAACTTCTGATCACTTCCACTCTGCTGATCGAAATCACTCGTCTGATGTACACTCGGCTGATCCCAAACTGAACTTATCTGATTTGAGTCTGCTGAAAATCCACCAGTCTGATTCCTTTCTTCAGCAACAGATCAGTAGTCTTCTGGACCATATATTTGACTCGTCTGAAGTAACTTCTTCCTTGGCAAATATCTTCTAAGGTTTTAACTAAGCTTCCATACTTAGCTGATGACTTTTGGAAATCATCAAAACCTCCCTTCACTTCTAAGTCTTCATCTTCATCCAACAAAGAAAAAAAAAAAAAAACTTCCATATCTGAGTGATATTCAACTGTTGTTGTAAGGATTGTATATACAATCTAAGTGAGAAGATATAACTTCAAGAGCTAGGGTCATCTGAGTGATTTTCAGTGAGTAAATAAAACTTCCCTAAATATTACAATTTTGGTTGAAGTTTCGTGTTCCAGCCAACATGATTAAAGGCTTTAAATCATTTATTGCCGTGAATTATAGTTGGTTGCGTGCCCAGGTCATGGATAAATTAAAAGTCAATTTATTTTATGAAATAAATTTGGGTTATTTATTTTGTTGGGTTTTGAGTTAAGTTCATAACTTAATCAAAATTATTTGATTCGGGTCATTATCATAATTTTGAATTGTGGGTCTTCAACTTAACCAAAATTATTTGATTTGGACCATTAGCACAATTTTGAATTGTGGGTCTTAGAATTAAGTTTAGAACTTAATCAAAATTGTTTGGGCTTGATCGACTTTGCAATATGGGCTTGATGAAGAAGATTACAAGAATGAATTTGAAGATGAAGATCTGTAAATGAAGCTATTTTTGTAATAATTAGGTCCATTTATTATTTTCTTCTGGGTTGTAATTTTTTCTCATGGGTTGTAATTTTAGAAATACCTAAAAACACCCGACCTGCCATTTTTTATTTAGGCTTATGTTATGATTGATAACATGTTCATGCATATTATATGTCATTCATGATACCCACAATCACTTTATTATGTTCATGCATCTCATATAGATTTATATTTGATATATGTATGTTTTGATGTATGCTCGTATATTTTGTTTTATGAAAACAAATTTATTTAAATAATGGTTTAATTGTTAAACTTATGAGCATTATTTAAAATTAGGTGATTCTTGAGTTTGGTAAAAATTAATAAGGGTTCACCTAAAAGTTAGCCCAGTTAGAATGTCTAAAAGAACCGAAGTCCAATTTGATTGGATAATTATTAATTTTAGGTCTCATCTCAACTTAGATTGTCTAAGATCACCTAATGTCCAATTAGATTGGAAGATAATCTACATAATAAATTCGACCCAATTAGATTGGATTTTAATCCTAAATTAGCTTAGAGATTAAAAATCTAGTAATGTTAATGTAGATTATTAAAACGTAAATATTTATTTAGATAAAACATATGTTTTAAAATTATTGAGTGGGAGAAGGATATATATCGATATATCTTACGGTCTCTATTGTTAGTTTAATAAAGTGAGATTTAGGTAGCGCCTCGCGGTGCCTAGATTGCATCCTCCCTGCGGAAGGTGTCTTACCTATATCAATAACTAGATTAAACTTCCTTGAGATAAGATTTATTGATGTATTTTAGCTTGATCTACCCTATGGTGACAAGTCTAAGTTAAGTTATAAAATCTGAAACAATAGGTTGCACTCATAAACATGTATTTAAGTTAGTTGAATGCATGTTGACCAAATAATGCGGTAATTAATAGTGAAAGATGAATATGAGATATTTGAGTTCACTTATTAATTTGAGACTGTCTCGAACTTAATTTAGTATTAATATGATCGACCCTACAGCAGCATATTAGTAGCTAAATTATTTTATCGCGGATTAGTAAATTGCTTTATGTGTTTTTCTTAAGAGTTGCATTCATGCATCACATTTGCTATTCCGAATATGATGTTTATTATGAATATATGATCGAATTTCAATTTATTTATTTATTCAACAATTATGTCTATTACAAACTTATTTGTCGATTTACTCTCGAACGAAAAACTAACTGGGGAACGTAACAACGTTAATTGAAAATCCAATATTAGCATACGAATTATTTGTGAGAATCAAGAGTTCGTTCTCACAGAGGACTTGAGCGACATAATGCTGACTTGTATCATCCTTCATAACATGATTGTGGAGGACGAACGTGATGAATACGGCGATGAGGACTCTAGTGATGATGAGATCGATCCTCGTAGATCTCGTAAGGCTCGTGCAAAATTTTATGATCAATCGAAAAAGAGAACTACAACCATAGAATTATCCACAAGATCAGCCGACATCGACATGGAATCATATATGATACGTCGTGGAAACATTCGAAATAAAGAAGTCATTAGCCAATTGAAAAAAGATTTAGTCGAACACTTGTGGGCAACACACGGGCCATTTTCGAATTAGGTGTTTCTTAGTAATCGCATCTGTTAACTTGTTTAATTGATCTTTAAATTGTATTTTTAAATTAAGTTGCAATAATAATAAATATAATTAAGTCATATTTTTATATTCATGCTATATTTTTTTTAACTAAGAGATATATAAATTAAAAAAAGTGACAAAAAAAAATTGACATCGATTACTATATACTAATTTTTATCATTGTTAATAATATTTTTTCTTTTGAAAACGTTAATAATATCACATCCTTCAAGAGTATTTTTTAGTTTTAATTTTAAAAGATAATTAATTTAAATGTGTAAAAAATATATAAAAACTTTTTAACATTTATTAATTATGATTTAATGTTTTCTTCAAAAAACATTTAACCATAATTTTGAAAGATATAATGTTTTCTCCTTTATATTTATACTATTTGAAGGTCACTTAAACACTATCTTCAAACCAATGTGGGATAAGGAGAGTTAATTTTTATTCCACATTGATTTGAAAATAGTGTTTGAGTGGTCTTCTAGTAGTATAAATATGAAGGAGAAAACATTATATCCTTCAAAACTATGGTTAAGTTTTTTTTTTTGAAAAAAACATTAAATGATTATTAATAAGTGTTAAAAAGTTTTTATATATTTTTTACACAATTAAATTAATTAATTTTTAAACAAAAACAATATATATATATATATATATATATATAGTTTGGACGCGCGAGTGCGCAAGATGGCAACTCCCCCCGGATGCCTGGCTGGCCTTTGGGGGGAGATCCATCTCCAGCCGACGGGAGGGCTGTTGCTTGCCTCCCCGGTCCGACTGGAGATGGACTAAGAGCGTTGAGCCCCTTCTATAGTAATCGTCAATAGCGATTTTTTAGTGTTTGCCCCTGCCCCCCTAATTTCATAATCACTTTTGAGATTTTGCAATAAAAAGAAATTATGTTTTTTCAAAAGCAACAAAAGTGTGGTTTTTGCAAAAGCAATTATTCTAGTCTTCATTTGGTGGATGCATTTGGAAGGTTACTAGTTAAGACTCTTTGAACAACATATGAAAAGTCAAGTATTTTATTCATTGAACTTCACTTAAAGTTATCTTGTAACTCTTGGCTTTTGAATTGCACTTATTGCCCTATAAATAGGTGCATTGTAAATGATTTTATATACACAAGAATATATGAGTAATAAGAAACTCTCTCCCTAATCTATCTTCTACTTTGTTTGTTCTACTTTATATACTTTAATTTTTGTTCCTTTTAGCATAGTTTTACAACACGTTATCAGCACGAACTTGCTCTATTTCAATTCCAAACTAACTAATGGATCTACAATAAGTTGTCGCAATATTGAGGCATACGAATGCTCTATGCACGAGTGATTATATTACTAATTTCTAATCAACTTTAGATGAATACATGAGGTAAAGAAAGAAAACGGATTCTTTCTTTTGACAAATTACACCAAATGTGAATGATCAGGTATGCTCCTATAGTTTAATCTATTGCTCTCAAATTTAATTTAAGATTGATTTATTGTGCAATTTATTGTCTCGTTGTGACAATGGGATATAACATATATGTGTGCTGCATAAATTAGGCCCATTTTTTATATATAATTTATTTAGAAGATGATTAATAGATTTGTTACAGTTCATAATTTATGTTAGCATATATATTCATGATTTTACCTATACTTTATGAACGATACATGCAATTCCAAATGTGCAAATCTGCATATAAATATATTTAGCTTTTGAAAGCTCGGCCGTGTGCTGCAAGGCTAAACATGGATTCATTCCTCTTATAATTAAGCTTGCATATAAGAAATTCTTGTAGCAATATGATTTCATTGTTTCTATATATTATATCTAAGGTGATTACATTGATAGTATAATTTGAAGTCTGGAAAAGTGTACAGAATTGTCTTTTAGGGTTAAGGAAGACAAATAAAATTAAATATTAAAATAAATAATAAGGCTGAAGTACTTTAACATATGAACATGTTTTCGTTTGAATGTGATTTAAAAGAATCATATGAAATTTCTGAAATTACAGTTTAGTCCCTGATTTTCTTTGAAAAAAAATTGCAGCTTATTCCCTAGCTTTCTGGAAAATTTCACTTCAACCACTGTTTTTTAGCAGAATTGCAGTTCAATCACTATTTTTGCTGAAACTACAGTTTAGACCCTGATATTTTTTAAATTACAATCCTTGAACTTTTCTGATTTTCAGTTTACCCCTGAAATAATAAGAGTTCTATAAATCAAATTATTTAATTTATAATTTATTGTTTACTCTTCGGGTGCGTGTTTGAAAGTTTTGTATAACTTTTACTTAATAGTTAATATTGTGATACTAATTTTGATTTTCATTGTGAATAAAAGAAAAGGTGAATTGAGAATTTGTATTTTCTCATATTGTTTATTTTTTAAAGAATGTTACTCTTATTGTTATTAAGAACTTGAAGTTTTAAAATGAAAACATAAGGTTAGGCCCGAAGCCTAAGTAATAAAACTCAAACCCGAAGATTGAGTATATTTTTAGCAATCTCAAATTATATGCTTGTGCTTTAAAGTTAAGGCCAATATTATCAATTTAGGCATTGTTGCCCTTGAAATTTCCGAAAGAAAAAAAATATTATGACATGGATTCTTGATGTTAAAATTTATTTGAATAAAAAAGAGCTTCGGAAATTTCGTATAGAATAAAAGTTGGGGGAAAAAAAGATAAAGGGCAATGTTTTTCATTGGACAGTTTCCTTTGAAGGATTGAGATATTAATATATTGAAGTAGCGTACCGGTTTGTCATATGAAATGTTGGGGCTACAATATAGCCACCAAAACGTTAATACTCAAAGAGGGTTCAATATAATATGAATGATGACACATGAAAATGCATCATATTAAATTCTAAATGAGCAATATAATCACTAAATATATGTGATATTCACAAATGCTCAAGATGAATGTTTTCACCCGAAGTTACAAAATATTAAACTAATATATGATTATACTCCACGATTTGAAATGGTATCTCAATCGAAATTATGCAGGCTAAAGTATCATAATTTTCATGATTTTAAAATGCTCTTGAAGAAGCAATACCGAATTGATTTATCATTGTTAAACAATGAAATTTTGATGAAAAGAAAAAAAAAAATCATAACTCCCACCATACTGATTGATAAGCATTGTCTGGTGTAAATGTAAGATGTTAATATAAATATTCATTCCAGGAAGTGAATGCAATTAACAATAGACATGACATGGTTTAGTCATGGTCAAAATTTATATCATGCATTTCACATAAAGATTGAATCATACCACTCGAAGTGAAAGTATTATAGTGGTAAGTAAGAAATAAAGGCAATGGTGTGCAAATTGATACACTTGCTAGAGGTGTGGAATAAAAGACATTGGTCTCGTACATGTCGTGCACAAATGCATCTTTGTTTATATATGGATGCCAATTACAACGTTGATGCACAAAATATTAATCCTATGAGCATTATGAAGATGTACGGTAATATGAGCATCATGTTAGATGCATAAAATTATGCAAGCATCATGAAGATGCTTGAGCAATTATGTGAGCATCGTAAAAATGAATTGTGAAAATATTTATTTGATTGACAGTAGGTCGACACACACAATTCTTCGAGATCGAAAAATATTCTCTAACTTGAAATTATCAAAAGCAAAAGTTAATACATATTGAGGTACTATAAAGGCTCCAGAAGAGCAAATGTAAATTGTTTGGATGAACAAATATTTTTGGGAAAGAGGCTTGGTGCTCTTTAAAATTCAAAATGAATTTGTTGAATTCAAAGATATACATCTTGAAGAATGTATTGACGAGTTTCATATGGAAACTATATATATAAGGGGAATATGAAATATATTTATACAACATCCAATATTTCATGCAAGAAAAATATTGATGAATAAAATCCCAGTTTTCTCATCAAGATGAATTATACGACCATAAATTTAAGTTGAACCAGAAGTTCAATGATCCAAAATATTATGAAGTGGCATGATAAACATGGTCATCCGGGGAAAATTACAAATGTGCCGAATTATTACGGGCATCTTTTAAAGAACCATACAATTCTTTACCTCATGATTATGTATGTGTTGCTTGCTCACAAAGAAAGTAAATTGTAAGACCATCTCCTGTGAAGAATGGTCGTGAATCCCAAACTTTTTTATGATGATTTAATGGGATATATGTGGACGTATAGATCCACTTTGTGGATCATTTTTTTATTTCATGGTCCTGTAAAAGTTACTTTTTAATGGTTTAAGTTATGCCTATTGTCAACACGTATTGTTTTTGCTGAGATTCTTGCTCAAGTATAAGAATGAGAGCAACGTTGCAACTTGTGTCAGGCTAGAAGCCTAATAATGCTCAATTAAAATTTATGATTGTGCGATTTATATTCTGATTTTTCCACCAAAATGAACAAATATGGTCTACAAATATGTGCTTGTTAATTTTTATTTCCCATATGTAATCATATATTTTGAACGCCTGACGAGGCTATAACCATAGATCTTAAATGTCTGACGAGGCGATATGGTTAAATCAAAATATCATGATGAGACAGTCTTCCCATCGTTAGGGGGAGAATTGATGTTATTGCATGTAGAACGACGTAAAATTATTTGACATGGGTACATAAATATACAATAAGTGTCTCAACTTGGCCCATGCACAAAAAGAGCAAGAATTGAAAATTGCACCAGCATGGATTGAAGCCCTTGAAGGACAATATGCTAGCATACAATAAACGCACTTGAAGTGTGAAATTACTATTGGTGCAAAAGAAAACTTTTAAAGAAAAAATGGTACTTAAAGTATTTGTCCCTCCTGAAGAGGAAACTGTTTCAAAATAAAGCGCTATAGAAAAGTGACTGATCAGTCTAAATCACGAGATGCCCATTAAGAGGCACATGAAACAAAAATAAAATATATGAATAAATCAAGAAAACTGGGATAGAAAGGAAAGTAATTATGTATAATAGTTTTGCTTATTTGGGTCGCACTAAATAAAAGTTATAAATCAGGATCCTGAACCGTGAACGGTTATATTAATGTCGACATAGATAAATAAATTGGCCAATATAGAAAGATGCGATTCAAGATCGCTATTAAATTGTAAAAGTATTTGGACTAGTTGTCTGCATGACCAAAGACGTGAAATTTATGTCACAAACATATATTTTACAAAACATGATGAAAATGTGAGATATAAGACACAACTTTTTCTACGAATTCTCGCAGTGACCAATAACTACGATGAAACATATTCCCCCTTGATTGGTACAGTCACGTTGCGGTATTTAATTGATTTGCAGTCCCTGAAGGACTTGAAATGTGTTTACGGATGTAGTTACCGCATATTAGATAGATCATTGGGTAGTGATATTTATATTAAAATCCTTGAAGGAATTAAATTGTCTCATGCTTATCCTTTATTAAACAATACGATCCTTATTAAGTTAGGGTGATCTGGTCTGATGTGGTATAACCAGCTAAATGAATACCTTGTAAAAGAAGGATTCGTGCATAATCCAATTTGTCCATGTATTTTGCATTGAAAGATTTTTTGATGAGTTTTCTATTATTGTTGTATGCGTGGATGATTTAAATTATATGAGAACTCTGTAGAGCCCACAAATACTGCAAATTACTTAATGAAATAACTTCAGATAAAATTTTGATAAATGTTTATTCGTTGAGCAAATTCATGGTTGATTGTTCTTTAGATATATGAATATCACTTTTGTCCCGGGAAAGAACAATGAATAAATATTTGGTCCTGAAGTATCATATTTAAGTGCAATAAGAGCCCTCATGTATCTTGAAATTGTTCGAGGTCGGATATAGCTTTCTCGGTGAACTAGATACAACTTTGCACCAACATGAAGTCATTGAAATGACATTAAACAAACATTATGTTATCTTCGTGGATCAACTGACATGAGTTTATTTTTACTCTAAATATTCAAGCCCACAAGTAGAGGGTTATGTAGATGTTGGTTGCATAAAATTTTATTCCGAAGTGAACACGAATTTACTTATGGTGGAGCTTCTAAATCATGGCAATCTCCGAAACAAACTTTAGAAGCCACCTCTTCCAACCACTCTGAAATTTTGACATTTCATAAATGTTTATGAATGAGATCTATGATTCAATATTTTCATAAACATGTGGGTTACATTCAATAAGGAATACGCCAATATTATTATATGAAGACAATATCACTTGTAATCGAAAATGAATATATCAAAAGAGACATAACGGAATACGTATCACCAAAAATTTCTCTTCACTCACAAGTCTCGTAAAAATAGTGATTTGGACGTTCATTAATTTCAGTCAAGCAACAATCTTTTCGATTTATTTGCTAAAGCACTGCCGACTACATCATTTAGAAAGATGGTGGCTCTTGTGCCGACATCAGGGGTAGCGTGTCATTAATAAATACTTGCACATTGTAATCTTTATCCTTCGTCCAAGTTTTTATCCCAATGGGTTTTCTTGGTAAGGTTTTAATGAGGCAGTGTTACACGCTCATCAGTCCCGAATGGATATGTACTCTTTTTCCTTGTTCAAGTTTTTCCCACAGGGTTTTTCTGACAAGGTTTTTAACGAGGCATATTCCATAAACAACATGCATCCAAGGGGGAGTGTTATGAATCTAGTCTTCATTTGGTGGATGCATTTGGAAGGTGAAACATTGCGCCAATTTTGCAAAACCATTTTGAAAAAAATACAAAAAGACATATCTTCGTGAACCGAATGTGGATGATCTTAAAAGGCTTCTTGATAAAGCAGAATCTCGTGGATTCCCCGGGATGATCGGGACATTAGATTGCATGCATTGGGAGTGGAAGAATTGTCCAACTAGATGGCAAGGGGCCTTTTCAGGAAGACTAAAAAATCCTACGATTGTTCTTGAAGCAGTGGCTGATGCCGATACTTGGATATGGAATTCTTTCTTTGGCGTACTCGGATCTCAAAATGACATCACTATCCTTGGCAGAAGCCCCTTGTTTGAAGCATGATTAAAGGAACGTCCCCACAAATTAAGTACGAGGTAAATAACAAGAATTACTTCATGACATACTATCTCGCGGATGGCATATATCCAAAGTGGGCGACGTTTATACAGGCAATTAGAAACCCGATTCACCCTAGAGATCAATTCTTCACTCAAATGTAAGAGTCATATCGGAAAGACGTGGAACGAGCATTTGGGATTCTGCAGACTCGTTTTGCGATAATTAAGCAGCCTGGTAAGGGTTGGAACATAGAGGACTTGAGCGACATAATGCTGACTTGTATCGTCCTTCATAACATGATTGTGGAGGACGAAACCGATCCTCGTAGATCTCTTAAGCCTTGTGCAAAATTTTATGATTAATCGAAAAAGAGAACTACAACCATAGAATTATCCACAAGATCAAGCGACATCGACATGGAATCATATATGATGCGTCGTGGAAACGTTCGAAATAAAGAAGTCAATAGCCAATTGAAAAAAGATTTAGTCGAACACACGTGCCATTTTCGAATTAGGTGTTTCTTAGTAATCGCATCTGTTAACTTGTTTAATTGATCTTTAAATTGTATTTTTAAATTAAGTTGCAATAATAATAAATATAATTAAGTCATATTTTTATATTCATGCTATATTTTTTTTAACTAAGAGATATATAAATTAAAAAAAGTGACAAAAAACAAAAATTGACATCGATTACTATATAATAATTTTTATCATTGTTAATAATATTTTTTCTTTTTAAAACGTTAATAATATCACATCCTTCATTTAGTTTTAATTTTAAAAGTTAATTAATTTAAATGTGTAAAAAATATATAAAAACTTTTTAACACTTATTAATTATGATTTAATGTTTTCTTCAAAAAAAATTTAACCATAATTTTGAAAGATATAATGTTTTCTCCTTTATATTTATACTACTTGAAAGTCACTTAAACACTATCTTCAAACCAATATGGGATAAGGAGAGTTAATTTTTATTCCACATTGATTTGAAAATAGTGTTTGAGTGGTCTTCTAGTAGTATAAATATAAAGGAGAAAACATTATATCTTTCAAAACTATGGTTAAGTTTCTTTTTTGAAGAAAACATTAAATGATAATTAATAAGTGTTAAAAAGTTTTTATATATTTTTTACACATTTAAATTAATTAATCTTTAAACAAAAACAATATATATATATATATATATATATATATATATATATATATATATATAGTTTGGACGCGCGCGTGCGCAGGATGGCAACTCCCCCCGGATGTCTGGCTGCCCTCTGGGGGGAGATCCAGCTCCAGCCAATGGGGGAGCTGTTGCTTGCCTCCCTGGTCCGGCTGGAGATGGCCTAAGAGCGTTGAGCCCGTTCTATAGTAATCGTCAATAGCGATTTTTTAGTGTTTGCCCCTGCCCCCCAATTTCATAATCACTTTTGAGATTTTGCAATAAAAAGAAATTATGTTTTTTCAAAAGCAACAAATGTGTAGTTTTTGCAAAAGCAATTATTCTATAATCATTTTCAGTGTAATCAATTAATATAAAAGTGTTATGAATCTAGTCTTCATTTGGTGGATGCATTTGGAAGGTTACTAGTTAAGACTCTTTGAACAACATATGAAAAGTCAAGTATTTTATTCATTGAACTTCACTTAAAGTTATCTTGTAACTCTTGGCTTTTGAATTGCACTTATTGCCCTATAAATAGGTGCATTGTAAATGATTTTATATACACAAGAATATATGAGTAATAAGAAACTCTCTCCCTAATCTATCTTCTACTTTGTTTGTTCTACTTTATACACTTTAATTGTTGCTCCTTTTAGCATAGTTTTACAATAAAAAGTTGATTATCAAAAAAACAATTATTGTAGATTTATTTTCTCAATCGTTAAACCAAGCTTACCCTATGACTTTAATAGTTGGGATAACTTTTTTACATAATTATATGGAAATTATGCACAATAAAAATATTTTTAAAATTATAAAACGGTAGATAAATGATTGAGACTCTAAGGCCATCTTCCACCCACTGGGGGGTTAGTTGGAGATGGCCCTCCCCCTCAGCCCTGGACTGTCTCCAACCGTCCAAGGATGTGCATATCCACAGCCCAGGGTTGTGCCCCAGGCTGTTGATAGCCTGGGCGCTCATGAGACGCGATGTTAGCTCGTCCCTTACAAGCAGGCATCAGGTGGTGCCACTTGGTGCCACCCGTGTGCCTTTATATTTGGCTTTTTATTTTTTTTATAAATTAAAAATGTTTATTAATAAAAAAATTAAAGATTGAAAAAAATTAACTATGAATTTAACAATACATTGTTTAATTTAATTAACTAGAAATGGAAGATACATTTAATTAATAAAATTGTGTAAGGTTGAATAATAATTTATTTTAAATTAAAGATTTAACATTATTTTTTTTAATTTTGAATTTATAAATTTGTCTACGAAAGTAAAATTTAACAACATTATAGTATAATCAAACCCTTATCCATTATTAATTTTGAATTTATATATTTGTCTACAAAAGTAAAATTTATTTAACCACATTTAAAATTTGATTTGAAATATTTAAATTTTATATAATCTCTAATATAGTATAAATGTTAAATATACAATTGGGACAAAATGTAGAAATACGATATTTGCATTATTATTATTAATTTTCAAAATTATTATTATTCTTATTATTATTATTTATTATTATTATTATAGGTGAGAGTGGGGAATTTTTTTTTTTAATTAATTGGTGTTGATAGCCCTGACGGTTGGGGACAGTGCCCAGGGGGGTATAGATTCACCCGGGGTGGAGATTGACAGCCATGGGCTGTGAAAGCCCAATGGATTGGAGATGGCCTAATAGTTGGGAGAATTTTTTCAAAATGATATGCGAAATATGCATAATGAAAATATTTTTTAAACTTGAACTCGATAATTAAACAAGAAACCTAACATATTGTTATTTATTGCTGGCCACTACTACTACTTTTATATGCATATGCAAGACAATATTTCTTTTGTGAGTTGCCAATTAATGAAAGCACAAAATCAGATTATATTACCCTTCCTAAAAAGTCTAAAGTCACTACCGAAAAACGTTGTTTAGCTACGGAATTTAGTGGCAGATGTTTATTCGCCGGAAAAGCTTTCCGTCGCTGAAATCCATTGCTATAAATTACCGTCACTACGTCCCTCGCTATTTCCATGGCTAAAAACGGATCGAGAAATAATAAAAAAAAAAATTAATTCAGCAACGAAAGTATGTTTTCGTCGCTAATCAAAAAAATATTTTTTTGTTACATTCAGCGACGGATTTAAAGGAAAATTCTTGTCCAAGTCTGGCTTGGCCAAACCCTTTCAACTACCAAGCAAAAGCACTTGCTGTGTGATTTGTCCATCTCGTGTGAGTTACATCCAATCCAAAGCAAATGTATTGCACTTGTCATGTAGTTACTTTGAGTTTGGCCAAATCCGATGTGGGCAAGAATTTCCCGGATTTAAATCCATCACTACCCCGAAAAAATAATAAATAAATAATTTTACTGAATTTAGCGACGAAATGCAATTCCGTTGCAAATTTTTTCTTTTGGTTTTTCAAGGGTTGGACACATTAAGTGGGTAATTCTCCCAACAGAGATTCGAACTTAAATCTGTCGGTATGCATAAAAAATGAATTAAATAATTTTTTATTGTATTTAGCGACGAAATTTCCATTTCCATCGCTAAGTTATGAGTTTAGCGACGGAATCTAGTTTCCTTCACTAAGGCAAACCATTTTTTTCCATTTTTCGAGGGATTTAAAATCGTCCTTAAATATTAAAAAAATGACTTTAATTTGTTACAAATATAATTGGTCAATTCACGTTATAAATCGAAAATCGATCGATCTGGTTAAGAATAACCTCATTGTACATATAACCCTAAGTCAACAATTAGTTAATTAACATTACAAATCGAGAATCGATCAATCTGGTTGCAAATAACCTCAATGTACATAACCATTTAGTCAATAATTTTGAATTAGTAACTAATTAATTAATTTCGAGTCAAATATCGATTTGATTTCGAATAACCTCAGTATAATGTACTTAACTCTAAGATCAACAATTGCTCAATTAATATTAAAAATCGAGAATTGATCGATCTAACTGAGAATAACCTTAATATATGTGCAATAATTTGATTAGTTATGAAGAAAGTTTTTAATAATTAATTATTTAAGATAGTTTTTTTTTTGAAACTAACACAAAGGGCATTATCTTCCTCACTCCACCAAGCCGCCACTCTTTCCCTCTCTCTCTCCCACCCGCCACTCTTCCTCTCTCTCTCCAGCCCACCACCATCTGCTTGCACAACCCACCCACCACCGCCCGACTCCACCACTGCCCGAACTGTGCGAGCCGCCTGCCCCAGCTGCACAAACCCGCGTGACGATCCCTGCTCCTGCCCGAAGTCGCACCGCCCAGCCCAGCCCGCCCCTGCCTGAACTCGTGCGACCCACCCAGCCCAGCCCGCCCCTTATCCTGCCCGAAATCGCGCGACCCGGCCTGCCCCTGCCCAAATTCCCTTTGATTGTAGAGGTAATTTCCCTGCTCCTTTCAGTGTACTTTATTGCCTAATTCCCCTACTTTAGAATGAATTTTCCAATTGCTTCTTCTTTATTTGCAAGACATAATATAACTAGAAGACATTCATTTGCTTGGTTGACCTACTAAGGAAACATTTTTATTAGGTGACAGAAAAAGACATTTTTGTGAATTATTTGTTTGACTATGAATCATTATGCTATATTGTGAAAAAGTCATATTGGATAGACTCCTAGTAGGTTGGAAAATTGTTCATGTGGATAGTAGAAAGCTATATTGGCCTCGGGGGTTTATCAAAACCAACTTGGATTCTAAAAAACTAATTCATATTTTGCATTTTTGGTCTCATGAACTATTTCGGGACCAAAAGTGCAAAACAATTGTAAATTTGTTTATGTGTAGTCTTAATATGAACAAATTCATGTGTAGTCTAAAACTCCAGAACTTGGAAGTCAGAAAGTTGGTGATCGGCCTAAGAATAAGCGCGTTCGGACATCAATTGCTGAAAATCGGGTTTGTAAACTTTGCATTCATTTGATCCTTTTCCAGTATTTGCAACTTTTATGAATTCATTTCCTAAAAAATATAAAGTTTAGTTGTAAATGTGTTTCAGTTTTCCTAGCTTGAGTATCCCATGCTTACAATATGTATTTGTGACATATCTTAGCCTATTGGGTTCGGAAGAACCATATCTGTGCTATCTTAGCTTAAGTTCTTCTTATCTTTTTTCATTGACTTAAAGTTTCATACAAAATGCCAACTTGCACTCTAGCATCTGCTTAATATGTACTGGAAATATGTGTGCATAAATGTGGGCAACATAGAAGTACCTTGCTATTTTTGCTGAAACCTTATGCCTGCAATGAGAAAGTTAAACTGAATGCTTAAAATTTGTCAATGCTCAATGGCCATTATTGCCTACTGTTAGTTCAGTTGCATAAAATTTATTACAAAACCAAAAACAAAAACAAAAATGGGAGGGCGAGTAAAAAATAAAAATTTAAACAAGAGAAGTTAAGGGATTATAATACACTTACAGAAAGCAAA
>JAYDYQ010001901.1:0-34120 GCA_034814905.1 Penstemon davidsonii
AAAGCCAGTTAGACAAAAGAAGAGGAATCACGGTCGAGAAAAAGACAAAATCATCAATGCTGAGGTGGATAGATTATTGGCTGCGAAACAGATTCGGGAAATAACTTTCACTGAATGGCTTTGCAATGTAGTGTTGGTATCGAAGGGAGAGAAGGTCGACAACAAATGGAGAATGTGTAATGATTTTACCGACCTGAACAAGTTGTGTCCAAGGGACCCCTATCCTTTACCACGGATCGATATGCTGGTTGACTCGACTGCGGGATTCATTTTCTTTAGCATGATGGATGCTTTCCAAGGGTTTTATCAAATATTTATGAATGAGAGAGATCAGGATAAAACAGCCTTTATTACCGAACGGGGAGTGTACTGCTTCATTGTAATGCCGTTCGGGCTAAGGAATGCAGGAGCAACTTATCAAAGGCTCGTGAATATGATGTTCAAGGATCTTATCGGTGAGATCATGGAAGTTTATGTTGACGATATGCTAGTGAAGAGCATGACCGAGGAGGATCATATAAAGCACCTTGACAGATGTTTCGCGATCCTAAGGAAGTACAGAATGAAGTTAAATCCGGCTAAATGCACTTTCGGGGTAAGGTCGGGAAAATTCCTCGGTTATCTGGTGCACGAACGAGGAATTGAAGCAAACCCAGAAAAGATCCGAGCTATAGCCGAGCTACAACCGCCAACAAAGTTATTTGAAGTGCAGAGTCTAATCGGAAAAATAATATCCTTGAATAGGTTTATATCCCGATCAGCAGACAAGAGTTTGCCTTTCTTCAAGTTGTTGAGGAAATCGAAAGGTTTCGAATGGAATGAGGAGTGCAGTAAAGCTTTCGAAGAGCTTAAAAGATACTTGGTTTCCCCTCCAATTTTGGCAAAACCGGTCGAGGGAGAACCTTTGTATTTATACATAGCAGTATCGAGTGAAGTAATAAGTTCTGTTCTGGTGAGAATTCAGGATTCCGAGCATAAACCAGTATATTATCTGAGCAAGTTACTTCAAGGGGCGGAGAAGAACTACATGGAAATTGAGAAGTTCGCACTTGCTCTAATAGTGGCCGCGCGAAGACTGAGGCCTTATTTCCAAACTTACAAAATTATTGTTTTGACTAACCAACCGTTAAGGCAAGTTCTGTCGAAACCAGAGACATCCGGCAGATTGATTAAATGGGCAGTGGAACTGGGACAGTTCGAAATCGAGTACCAACCCCGAACAGCCATCAAAGCTCAAGTTCTGGCAGATTTTGTTGCAGAGTCGACAGGAGCGGGCTCGGGAGATCGATTAGTTACAGAAGTAAACCTCGTGGTAGACGTTCAGGAGAAAATTTGGTTAATGCACGTTGATGGGTCGTCGACCAGAGAAGGAGGTGGTGCCGGAATTCATTTCCAAGGTCCCGAGGGAGAGGACCTCAGTTATGCGATCACCCTAGATTTTGTAGTCACGAACAATGAAGCGGAGTACGAGGCTTTGATTGCAGGTTTAGAAATGGCGATTAAAGCGAGTATAAAGTCTCTCACAGTGTTGACCGACTCCGAGCTTGTACATAGACAAGTGAAGGGAGTTTATGACGCAAAAGAATTTAACATGGTAAAATATTTGAAAAGGGTGAAGGATCTGGCGGCAAAGTTTGAAAGGTTTGATATACAAGCTATCCCTCGAGAGGAAAACTGTTGGGCGGATTTGCTTTCTAAATTTACAGGTTCCATGGATGGGCGAAAGGAGAGAATAATAACTTGGTTGATGTCTAATTCTCCAGCTATAGAACTGAACGTGGCTCCGAACTCGGAAATCATGGAAATAGACACGCAAGGTCGTACATGGATGGAACCTTTGAAAAATTACTTAAGAAGCGGTGTTCTGCCGGAAGACGTAAATGAAGCTCGAAGGATTAAATATCGAGCTCCAGTGTATGTTTTGATCGACGATCAGCTCTACAAGAGGTCAAGCTCGGGGGTTCTATTGAAATGTATCCCAGAGAGTCAACTCAATCTTATCTTAAAGGAAGTGCACGAGGGCGAGGCTGGGAGTCATTGCGGTGCTCGAGCTTTAGCCTTGAAATGCTCGAGGATTGGATATTATTGGCCTACTATGTTGTCAGATTGTATCGATTATGTCAAGAAATGCCATTATTGCCAAATTTATTCAAATTTGATTCATCAGCCCGCCGAGCAAATGCATTCAATTCCGATCTGCTGGCCCTTCGACAAATGGGGAATCGATATTGTGGGACCTTTCCCAACTGCTAGATCGAGAAAAAACTATGTCCTGGTCGCCGTGGAATATTTTAGTAAATGGATCGAATGCATTGCCTTAACAAAAATCACTCAATTCCAGGTGATAAATTTTCTATGGAAATATATTGTTTGCAGGTTCGGGATTCCGAGGGTCCTTATCTCCGACAACGGAACTCAGTTCGCGGGAAAACAAATTTTGGAATGGTGCGAAAAGTTTGGAATCCAGCAGAATTTCACCTCGGTCGGGCATCCCCAGGCGAACGGACAGACCGAGGTCACCAACAGGGAAATTGTTCGATCATTGGAAAAACGTTTGGCCGAAGCAAAAGGCAAATGGTTAGACGAGCTTCCTGGAGTAATTTGGGCGAACAGGACCTCCATAAAATCCGCTACAGGAGAAACTCCCTTTTCTTTGGTATACGGTTCGGAAGCGGTAATTCCGGTCGAAACATTAGTTCCTTCACCAAGGGTCGAATCTTATGACCCCGATCAGAATCAATTGCTGAGGCAGATGGATGTCGATCAAGCAGATGGTAAACGCGACCGAGCGTGCATAAAGATACAAGCCACCAAGTCCAGCATGGAAAAAGCTTATGACAAAAAAGTCAGGATAAGGACATTCAAGATCGGGGATTTGGTTCTAAAAAAGGTGGAAGTATCTAAGCATGTCGGAAAGCTTCAGCCAAACTGGGACGGCCCTTATGTCGTGCAGGAGGTCGGGAAGAAGGGGTCCTATAAAATTGCTCACCTCAACGGTGAAGTTTTGCCAAGAACTTGGAATGCAGTCAATCTGAGGAAATATTATGGAAGATAGATGCACTCATTTTAATTCTTCTTGTAATTTACAGTTTTCTCAAACTTTACTTTCCTAAAAATGTAAGGACAATCAATGAAATCCTTGGTTCAAGTTCAAATTGTATTCCGAGTACCATGACAAAGAAAGTCTTAACATTATCGGCCGAGGGTGAAAGCTTTTGCTATGACCCTCCCTCGATAAAACATGTTCAAAAAATCAAAATCGACCGAGGGTGAAAGCTTTTGCTATGACCCTCCCTCGATAAAACACGTTCAAAAAATCAAAATCGGCCGAGGGTGAAAGCTTTTGCTATGACCCTCCCTCGATAAAACATGTTCAAAAAATCAAAATCGGCCGAGGGTGAAAGCTTTTGCTATGACCCTCCCTCGATAAAACATGTTCAAAAAATCAAAATCGGCCGAGGGTGAAAGCTTTTGCTATGACCCTCCCTCGATAAAATGTGTTCAAAAATCAAAATCGGCCGAGGGTGAAAGCCTTTGCTATGACCCTCCCTCGATAGAATTCAACGTGACTATTCAACCCCAACCGATGCTCAAAAATGATAT
Organism: Penstemon davidsonii; assembly: GCA_034814905.1. NCBI lineage: Eukaryota > Viridiplantae > Streptophyta > Magnoliopsida > Lamiales > Plantaginaceae > Penstemon > Penstemon davidsonii. The sequence goes on from JAYDYQ010001901.1 coordinate 3,604, forward strand.
GATGATGCAGTTCTGCTCGAAACCTGAACACTTTTCAAGAGTTTCTGATTATCTGGGGAATTACTAAAGTTGGGATCATTATTTCCTAAGTTCAATTATTCTTAAAGGGAACTTCTCAGTTTTCAGACATTATTCATTAGGACGATTATCGGATAATTTTTCCGAGGACAGATCATCGATCAATAAATGTTCCAGAATTCCAACCTTGTCCAAATATTTAAGTTTCATCGGATCATTAATTCGTTGTCGAGTTGGTTTGTACGAGCAGAATATTAAGGTTAAGACGATGGAAAGGAAAAGTTGCGACTGTTTGATCTGAAACGAAAGGTCCTCATTAGTGTTCTCGAGCAAGATACAAAAATTCAATGAAAGGCAAATGTTACAACTTTATTGACATTCATCGAACAGATTACAAAGTTGTTAGAGTATACAAACGAAGTCCTACTACAACTACAGTACCCTATTCTATGGTCTTCGAGTCTTCGAGCATCTTTCAGTGTTGTCGACCAGGAATATCGCCGAGCATCCGATGATTGCACCACAATTTATGACAAAGTGATCGAGCTGTATATGTTTATCGTCTAATGATATCTGGGTTTTCTGATTATCTCCATACTTTTCCCAGCATTTTCGATACCAGCAGAGCCCGATCACTTCCCCGAGTTGCCGTCCAAGGTTACAATTCCTCATTTTAAGATCCGTAATTGCAACCCAAGCCGGCCGGTCATCTTTTTACGATCGGGAAGCTTGACCCAAAGTTACCATTCTTCAGGGAAGAAAGGAAGAAATTGGTGAAACAAGATAACCTCAAAGAAAGTACTTGAGGTCAAACTTCCTTTTAATTTTCTGACCTGCTTTCCGCCCTCGGGGATACCCCTTGAAACCAGCAATGCTAACCCTGCCCAAAATACCCAAGCAAGGGTCAGTCACTTGTTGGTATTTCAAGGGGAGATCCTGTTTTCAGGGATCGGAGACCCCCCGATATCCGAGGATCCCCTTTTTTCCAATTCCACCCATACCAAGGGAAACTATATTCTTATGATGAGGTCGAAAATAGGTTCGAAGCCGAATTTCGAAGACTTGAACAGGGAGAGGAAAAGATCCGAGCTTCGTCCTCGGATAAAACATTTTTGACAGCGAAGGGTAAAGATTCTCAACTGAGTAAATGCCATATTTATACTAAAAGGATGATTTGATCGACGGTCAGTATTCAACGAAACCAACGGCTCAGATTAAGGCATTTATCACGGATGACTTTTCCACTTCCCAAGATTAAGGTACTGTTTGTACAGCTTTTCTCGGAAACTTAGCTGAAAAAAGAGGAATACTATGACTTGGTCAAATATGCAGTGCATAAACTTTCCTTTCTTACTTTGTGATCGGAATTTCATTCACTCTTAACTCGAGTATAAATTGTTTTAACTCTGAAACTGCAACTTGAATCCTCACTCTTAACTCGAGTATAAATTGTTCATGCATTGAGAATGCAACATGAATGATCACTCTTAACTCGAGTATAAATTGTTCATTCGTTAAAAAAAAAAAAAAAAAAAAAAAAAGTATAAATTGTTTTGACTCTTAAATCGAATATAAATTGTTTTGACTAAGAATGCAACTTGATTGTTTACTCTTAACTCGAGTATAAATTGTTTATACAGTAAATCACCTCATCAGAACACAAAACACCATCGATTAGCAGGAAGAAAAAAGTTTATTATTCCAACAGGAAAAAACAAGTACAAAAGGAAGAAATGTAAAAGTACAACATTCAGCTGAGCAAAAGAAGAAATCTCTAGACGCTTTTCTCGAACAGAAGCTTGCGGACTTCAACATTGCGGGCCTCATACCCGGCCTCATAACCTTTTTGATAGGCATCTTTCTCCCGCTGCTCGGCGCTTTTCTTCTCCTGCTCGACGAGTGACTTCAGCCTGTCCAACTCCTTGCTCAACTCCTCGTGAACCTGGCTCTCTTTCTCTTTCACGGCTTTCTCCGTCTCGGAGGCCAATTTCAGCTCGATGGCTCTGGCTTCTTCAAGGGACCTTGATAATGCAACCTTCTTTTCCTCCAGCTCGAGGATAACCTTCGCACGCTGTTCGGCTTCTTGCTCGACTTGCAGCCCGAGGGTAAATAACTGTTGTCCGACCTTAAATGGACAAAAAGTTATTTAGTAAAAAAAAAAAAAAAAAAAAAAAAAAAAGGGGGAGGAGAGAGAGGACACTTACTTGAAAAAGCAGATTTTATAGATAATCGAAGTAATTACAAGGGCATGAAATAAAGGGTCCTACAATCTATTACAAAGAAACCTAAGGGTCCTCTTTGTCCTCACTCTCGGAGCCACCTTCGACATCGACGTCTTTATCCCCAGAAGCTTCTCGATCATCCCCATTGTCAGAAGGATCTTGATCTTCCTCTCCGGAACTGTCATCAGAGCTATCCGAACTACCTGAGCTGTCTGAACTTGAGCTCGCGCTGGACGTATCCAAATCCATCAAGTCAGGATTGGGCATTGGAACTCCGAACTCTTCCACAAACGGAGCGAATTCGTGTTTTTCCCAGTTGGCCGAGCTCGAGGACGCGGTTCGATAGTCTTCCCCGCGAGAATTTTTCATGATATCCATGTGCTTTATATACTCCGTCATTTTGTCGGGAATAACCTTTGATGCGGCCAACTGTTGAACCCCTTTGAAAAAGGTAGTTTGAAGGATTTCGCCGACCCTCCTTCGAGCTATGGCATCCAACGCCGGAGACTCTAAAAATTCTCTTATCGAGCTTAGGCGAGAGTCTTCTTTGCCCCGCTGATAAGATAACTCGGAATCAGTCTTAGTTTGCGCGAGCTCCTCTTCAAGTTTCCTAACTTTCTCCTCGAGCAAGCTCTTCTCTTCCACGACCTTCACCAAGTCTTCCTCGACGGCAGGGGTATATTTGGCTTTCATGGACTCCAATTCTGCTTGGACGGAGGAAAATTGATTGCGTAGTTGGGACTCTTCCTTGAGCAAGTCCCTATAAGCGATATGAACCCGATCGGACTCCTCTTCTAACATGGAGGTACGGTTCACCTCAGTGAGAAAGCAGTCCCCGATCTGCAAGAACAGGGTAGTTAGTATTCTATTCCAAGACTTAAACAGCTACAACGAATGTAAAGGGATCTACCGTGTGATATGCTTTGGAGAATTGGCCTAATACGTCAAGGTCGCAATGGCCAAGAAGCTCCACAATCTGGTCCTCCTTTTAGCCTCGAGGGGTCCCTCGAGATCTTCCCGAGCTCGCCGATTGGAGATCTCTGTCCCTTTGAGTTTCTTCATGGTAAACATACTGTATCCTAAGCCAGAAGAAGAAGAAGGACCAGCTTGATGAGGAGGTGGTACCATTTGGATCGGCTCAGCATTCTCGGGCTCCTCTTCGTTTCCGATCTGATCAGTCCGAGCCGAGCTTCCCCGAGGAGGGACGGCAGTTCTGGGCTCCGGTCTAGTTTGCCTCCTCGGTTGACCGGGCGTTTTCCTCGAGGTAGATGCTACAGTTTTACCGACTATGGAAGCTCGGTATTGCTCCACCATTGTCCCTGAAGAAATAAAGAAATGAAATGTTAAGTAATGAAATTCGCTGAAAAGCTTACTATCAAGGTCACTCGGGAAAAAGCTGTTTTTCTTACTCAACGTTCGAGGGTCTTCAGCATCTGCTAGTCGATAGGTAGCTCGGCTGAGTCCAGCTTTTTGAAGGACAGGCTCCAGAATAAGGAAAGCCGACTGATACAAATCGGAACACATCTCTTTAACCAGATCGTCTGGGATAACCTTCGCAAGCTGGCCTAACAATTCTCGTTTTCCGTACACCCATTCTCGCTCACCTGGCCATTTGTATGGAACCATCTCCGAGCTTCCCTCAGAGGCCGGTACTTCGGGTCCCTTGATAAAGAAGAACTGTTTCTTCCAGTCGAGAGAATTGCTAGAAGTTATGGTCGATAAGACAGAATGATTCGAACGCTGGGAGAAATACACAAACCCAGCGTTCGAAGCGGAGGAGGTACTGATCTTGAAGAATTGCCAAAAGCGTCGGAAATTAGCGGCTTGGTTCTTGGCCTTCATCAAAACGCTAAAAGCTATCAAGTACCCAATCGAATTGGGAAGGATCTGTGCGGGAGCCAGGCTGAATGCATCTAAAACCTGCTCTAATAGGGGGGCAAAAGGAATGCGCAACCCATAGTCAAACTGCTTAGCGTAGAAAGCTTGACATCCTGCTGGGGGCTTATTCACTCTCTGAGAGGGGGTCGAAATGATTAGCGAGTAACCCTCGGGAAGGAATTTACCTATCGTAGCTTTAAGGTTTGCCTCGTGCTCTTTTGGATCATACGCACTTGAGATGTCGTCGACCCGTTTCTCGGTCTTCTGAGCCCGACCTGTGGCTTTGGACTTTTTCGCGACACCGACTAGGTCGAGGATTCGCACACTGCACCCGCCCCCGATTTGATACCTCATTATCTCATGTTTATCAAACGGTACAGTCAAGCTATTCTCATGGTCGGAGTCAGCTTTTTCTCCATCTCCACCCTCCTCACTGTCGGCCTCGGCATTTTGTTCCGCATCACCGTCGTGCTCGGAACCCTGTCGACCGGACGTTCCCTCTTCAGTGTTTGGCTCCAAGGCATTCTCTATTTGATTGACGATCCTATTCGTCTCTTCAGAAGAATTTTCAGCATTCTTGTAGTCATTAATGAGTTCGCCAGTGGATCCTAGCTCGGAATCCGATCGTGTAGGGTTATTAGTTTGAATTTCTGGGTTTCCGAAAGTAGACATGATGAAAGATGCTTATTGTGACGGTCAATAGAAGAAGGGTACTCTTTATCGATCTGAATGCTCCGATCTGTAATAAGTATGAAAGACGTACTCGTCTTTTCTAAGTCAACATATATATAAAGGTTAAAAGGGTAAATTGCAAATTCAACCCCGAGTAACCGCGACGGTTAAGCTCCCACTCAGTAAAATTGAAGATTATCTTTTGTTAATAGCAATTATGGTCCTCCAAGCTTCGGAAATGAGTATTTTCGAGTCAGCAGGATAAAATATGCACTCTTTTTCCCTTCACTCGGTTTTTATCCCACAGGGTTTTTCCGAGTAAGGTTTTTAACGAGGCATATCCAACTCAAGACTGTCCAAGGCCTGTTCTCTACTATCTATTTCTCCGAACTTCAAATATTGCAGCTCCTGGTGAATCATCGAAGTGAATCTCTCAGGTCGAAAAACTTCGCCCTTCCATTTTTGGGGCAATTAGGCATTTCGAGGCCCCTCCAAAGAAGATGTGCACTCTTTTTCCCTAGCTCGGATTTTGTCCCACTGGGTTTTTCCGGACTAGGTTTTTAACGAGGCATGTCCGAAACATCAAGAAATCAAAGTCTTTCGCCGTGATGCTGTGTTTACTTCCCCGAGCTTCAGCTTCACTTACGCTCGAGAAGTGGGGGAGTATTGATGAGGGGTATTTCGCATACGCCACTTTAGGAAATACCTTGTGCTCGAGGTCAGCCTCGATCCCGACCAGAATGGTATTCTCCGACCTGAAGAACATGGTTTTCCGATCAAGCCGGATTGATAGCTCTAGATCAAGTACTCCGACCTTCTTCCCGATCTACTCGTCCCCTTGGAATTACTGTGGGACCGACCTACAGCTTTACACAGCTGGCCGAGAGCTATTCTCCTACGGATGGTCTAGCTAGCTCATTACTGTTCCTATAAATACGCGGCGCATTTATGACATCAGGGGGCACAACTTCCAAGATATTCCTTCTGCTCGGACCCACTGTTCGGATTAGGAACCGGTTGTTTATTCTTTGTATTTACTTTCCTAGATAGTACGACATCCAGTAATGCTCGGGCAGACCCGCTTTGTAATTTGTAGTCGAACACCAATATTAATATACATTTTTCATACGTTCAATTCATATATTATTTTACCTCACTTTCCTCATTGAGCACGAACGAAAAACGGTAAAATCAATTGATGAGGGGTATTTCGCATACGCCACTTTAGGAAATACCTTGTGCTCGAGGTCAGCCTCGATCCCGACCAGAATGGTATTCTCCGACCTGAAGAACATGGTTTTCCGATCAAGCCGGATTGATAGCTCTAGATCAAGTACTCCGACCTTCTTCCCGATCTACTCGTCCCCTTGGAATTACTGTGGGACCGACCTACAGCTTTACACAGCTGGCCGAGAGCTATTCTCCTACGGATGGTCTAGCTAGCTCATTACTGTTCCTATAAATACGCGGCGCATTTATGACATCAGGGGGCACAACTTCCAAGATATTCCTTCTGCTCGGACCCACTGTTCGGATTAGGAACCAGTTGTTTATTCTTTGTATTTCCTAGATAGTACGACATCCAGTAATGCTCGGGTAGACCCGCTTTGTAATTTGTAGTCGAACACCAATATTAATATACATTTTTCATACGTTCAATTCATATATTATTTTACCTCACTTTCCTCATTGAGCACGAACGAAAAACTGTAAAATCACATGAGTACTCTGCTGCCAGAACCCCTCAACAAAATGGAGTTGCTGAAAGGAGAAACAGAACTCTAAAAGAAGCTACCAGGACAATGATAGCTGAAGCAAAGCTGCCCCAAAGATTCTGGGCAGAAGCTACAAACACAGCATGTTATACACAGAATAGGTGTATGATCAACAAAAGTCAAAACAAGACACCTTATGAGCTATGGAACAACAGAAAGCCTAATTTACATTATCTTAGGATTTTTGGTTGTAAATGTTATGTTTTGAACAATGGGAAAAATCACCTTACTGCATTTGCAGAGAAGGCTGATGAAGCTGTTTTTGTAGGTTACTCTGCTGTTAGTAAAGCTTATAGAGTGTTTAACAAAAGAACTTTACTTGTAGAAGAATCTATTCATGTAGTATTTGATGAACCAAGTCAATCATCTGAAAAGAATCAAAGTGCAAACCCAGAGATATCTGCTGACTTTCAGAAATTGAGTATTGAAAGAAAAGAAGAATATGTACCCATCATACTACCTGATTTGACAAGAGCTGTTAACTCAAGTGCTGTTCAAAATCAGTCTACTGATTGTCTAACAGAGGAGTTGCAAACAGCTGACAGACCAGAGACTGTTCAACAGACTACAACTGTTCAACAGACTACTACTGAGACTCCAACAGTGGTGTTGCAAGATCAATCTAGAGGACAGCATCCAGATTTGCAACCTGATCTCAGATGGCTAAGAGATCACCCACCTGAACTAGTGATTGGTGATCCACTTGACAAAGTTAGAACAAGAAGGTCAACTGCAAATGAAACAATGTTTGTAAGTTTTCTTTCACAAATTGAGCCTAAATTAATTGATGAAGCTCTTGGTGATTCTCACTGGATTGAAGCTATGCAAGAAGAGTTGAATCAATTTGAAAGGAATGAAGTCTGGTACTTAGTTCCCAGACCTACTCATCAAAGAGTAATTGGCACTAAGTGGGTTTTCAGAAATAAGATGAATGAAGATGGTATTGTTACCAGAAACAAAGCAAGACTAGTTGCCAAAGGTTACTGCCAAGAAGAAGGCATTGATTTTGATGAGACATTCGCACCAGTTGCAAGGCTTGAAGCAATCAGATTGTTCCTAGCCTATGCTGCTCACAAGAACTTCACTGTCTATCAGATGGATGTGAAGTCTGCTTTTCTCAATGGAGAATTGCAAGAAGAAGTGTACGTTGAACAACCTCCTGGTTTTGAAGCATATCAACAGGGAGACAAAGTGTATCGTCTGAAGAAAGCTCTCTATGGACTGAAACAGGCTCCAAGAGCATGATGTGTGAAAGATTCTCTAAGCTGATGCAAAACAAGTTTGAAATGAGCATGATGGGAGAATTAAATTACTTTCTTGGATTACAAGTCAAACAGCTGCCTGATGGCATCTTTATTAATCAAGCAAAGTACACAAAAGATCTGTTCAAGAAATTTGGTATGGAAACTAGTTCATCTGTTAATGTTCCTATGTCTACTGGACTTCGTCTGGACAAGGATGAAGGTGGCAAATCAGTTGACATCACCAAATACAGAGGCATAATTGGGTCACTGTTATACTTAACAGCTAGCAGACCTGATATTATGTATTCTGTTGGGGTTTGTGCGAGATTTCAATCAGATCCTAAGGAATCTCATCTCTTAGCTGCTAAGAGAATACTAAAGTATCTCAAAGGCACTCAAGAATTGGGATTGTGGTACCCAAGGGAATCAGGATTTGAACTTATAGGATATTCAGATTCTGACCTTGCTGGCTGCAAAATTGATAGGAAGAGTACTACGGGTGCTTGTCAATTTTTAGGCAGTCGTCTGATCTCATGGATGAGTAAGAAACAGACTTCAGTGTCCATATCTACTGCTGAAGCTGAATACATTGCTGCTGGAGCATGTTGTGCACAAATACTTTGGTTGAAGCATCAACTAGAAGATTATAATCTTAAGATCAGTGGAATCCCTATCTACTGTGATAATACAAGTGCAATCTCACTTACTCAGAATACTACTAGTCATTCCAGGACTAAGCATATTGAGATCAAACATCACTTCATCAGAGACCATGTTGAAAAAGGAAATGTTATTATTGAGTATGTTCATACAGACAACCAGATTGCTGACATTTTCACTAAACCACTGAATGAAGCAAGATTTTCCACTCTAAGAGCGGAATTGGGCTTGTTAAAATTGGATTCATAAGCTGAGGGGGAACCTATCAGAAGACTGGGTTCAACAGCTTACTAATCTGATATCAACAAGTGTGTCACTTCAAGAATGCTGACTCTCAACAAACTAGTTGACTGATGAATTCTTGAATTCAGGGGGAACGTGTAAGACTAGCGGTACCCTTGTTTTAAAGATGAAATCTTCAATGACAGTTAGTTGAAGTTATTTAATCAGAAGATTTGTTCTTAATTCTTGAAGACTTGAAGATTATTTATCTTGCTGGATTGACAAACAGCAAAGGAAGATCACTAGATATTGGCTTTCACTAGTGATATATTGTATCAGACAAGTCGTCTATCAGATAAGTATCATTTTACTCATCTGTTATTACTTATGTCATCTTATATTTAAAGTGTTGTGCAAAAACGTTTTATCAAAAGCACGCTTTTATAAGTAACAGACAAGTGGCGTTTCAAATTCCCGCCTGTCTGACATAATTAATAAATTTTGAATTCCGCGATTCTCGCCCGCACGATTAAAAACTGACAGATCAAATCAAACCGTCCGCGTAAAACACGGAAACCGAAGCAATTTGAAATCTATAAATCCAGATCTGATTAGAAGGGTTAAACCTTACGCACCCAAAATTATTCTAAGTGAAAAAGAAGTTACTAACTCATCTATTCTGTCTTAAAAGTGTTAAATTTCTCTCAAGCTACTTCAATTTCATTAAAATGGCCGGAGCTGAAGGACGCTACTTGAATTACGAGAAGTTCTACGCTTCTGGAACTCCTCTAATGAAGGAAATCATGGTTAAAATCAAAGAGGCGTCATTGGTGAAAGTTTTGGAAGCTCATGAGGAGTATGTTTTCACTGAAGATGTCGCTGATTACTACGAATCTAGGAAAAATGACCTAACCAAGATGATTTCTGTGGCTACTGTCGGAGGTAAAACTATCTGTATTTCGCCTGCTGTTTTGAATGAAATTTACGATCTGAAAAATGAAGGAGGAGAAGTATACACTCTGGCTCAAGAAAAAGAGGAAGAGTTTTGGTTTATTTGTGCGAAGGATGGAGAACCAATGACTGGAAGCCTAATGAAAACTCAGCTGAAAGATGAGTTTCAAAGGTTTGCTGATATCATTGCGAAGATTTTGGAGTGTTCTACGAGCTCTTTAGATGGGTTACCTAGGAGAAGGTACCAGACAATGGTCTGCATCTACTATGGGTTAAACGTAAACTGGGCTGTTCATTATTTCTATCTTCTGGCGTTAAAGAAAAATGGACATGTGGTGTGATGAGTCATCTACTCTCAGTTCTGGGATGCCCAATGATGAATGGGAAGACAGTTCACAAGCTGAATGAAGTAAAAACATATGAACCAGTGAAGGTTGAAGGCACTTCAAAAAGAAAGGCGAAGGGTAAGGCAGAGAAATCTGCTGCTACCAAGAAGCCCAAAATTACTATCAAGGCTAAGTCTGCTGATCAAACAGCAAACCCTGCTGTTGAAGCCAGATCAGTAAAGCCTGCTGATGTTGCTGACAAGATAGTCACTGAGGTGACTAAGGAAATTGATGAGATGAGTACTGAAACATCTCCAGAAAGAACTGAGTCTGACGAACCAGTTCAAATAAAAGAGGTTGGACGAAGAACAAGAAGTTCAGTGAAGAGAATTGCTGAACCTCGACAAACTGAAGTTTTGCCCAAGCCAAAGGCAAAAAGAAAGTTAACTCTGGGTGGTCAACGAGTTACCTTTACTACTGCTCCAACTACTCAAGTCAGAGAAACCCCTGCTGCTGAAAGACCAGTAGATGCAGTAGAAAAAGCTGCAGAAGATAAGACAGTAGAGGACCAATCTCTTGACAAGTCTGCTGTTGCTGAACAGCCGACCACTCTGACAACAGAGGAGAATGTCCCACTCATTCATCCTACCCCAATTGCTGCTGCTCCACTGCAAATAATGGAATCACCTGCCGCCAGAAGGAAGAGAACTGGTAAGGCAAAGGTTAAAGTGATTACTGCTGCTGAACAGAAAAGGATAGATGAAGCTGAAAAGAAAAAGAAAGAAAAAGAAAACGCTCGTAAACTTAAGGAGCTTGAGGCTCAGGCTAAAAACATGTCTGAAGCTGAGATAGCTGCTAAGGAAGCTCAGGATTTGGCTAAGGCTATTGAAGCCAGTACCAAGGATGCCCAAGGTCCAAGGTACAGTGGTGGTATTACTATTGGAGATCCGAAGAAGCCAAAGGCTGTTATGCCAACACCTAAGCTGCCAAAGAAGAAAAGATCAGAACTGAAATATGCTCTGGACATAGTTCAAAATGATCCAGAGATGTTCAAACAGTTTGTGGCAGATCTTGAGCGGTATAACGACGTTTTGGTCCGTCAGAGTCTCTTTGTTACGGAGAAGATCATATACAACAGATGGAGAGAGTATCGTCTGACAAAGACCAAAGATCAAATAGTACAGTGGAAGGAATTTGCTGCTGAGGAAAGATGGGTCCTGCAATTTCTGGAAACTGGATGTCTGAGGCAAGCATTGGATTCAGATCACTTCTTTGATATGATCCATTATCGGATGAGGAAATTGGCGAAGTCTGAAGCCAAGATGCTACAAAATTCTGTTCCTGAAATTCCTGCTTCAGATGAAGATTTAAAGAACAGAATGGTAAAGCTGGCCTTGTCTGTAACTTTGGAAGTATGGGCAAAGAAGACCAGATATCAGAAGGGTCAACCAAGCTCATTGTTACCTATGCCAAGCTTACAACAGATCGTCTTTGGACCGGCTGTTAAGACTTATGAAGATCTACCTGAACAGACAATTTCACCATTTATACCTGCTCTTATCTTTACTCATAAAACTGTTGTTGCTGATAATGGTGTTGATGTTGTTACAGAGGTAAATGAGCCAATACAGGTCCAACAGAAGACTGCTGAAATTTCAACATCATCAGAGAAGTTGCCCCAACAGCAGACTACTCTGACTGATGAACCAAAGGAGTCTGAGAAAACTCCTGAGATTGTACCAGCAAGCACAGTTACTCCATCACCTTCAGAAAAATTACAACCAACTATCTTGGAGTCCATCCAACAGTTAATTGCAAATTCTATGAAGGAAATGGAAGACAGACATAGAGAACAGATGAAGAACTTTGAAGAAGTGGCCTTAACTATGCTGTCTGCCGCTGCTGAAAAAGTCCCAAAGGCTGCTGATCCTAGCCCTCTGATAGTGGAAGAAATAGCAAACATCAAAAATGAAGTACAAGCTATCAGACTGGATGTGGAAACATTTGGTGCAAGGGTCAAAAACAATACAGCTGGTTGGAGGGAAATAAATGAAGTTGTTGCAAATGCAATGGAGGCTCATGAAGTAAAAGCTGAGAGCATGCTGAAAGCATTCACTACATCAGCTGATTTGATTCTGAGTTCTCAGATTCAACTTTGTGATCAAGTGGATCTTACATTCAAGAAGATTGAGTCGTATAACACATTGCAGCAACTGAAGAGGGAAAATCATCTTATGGCGGTGGATAAAAACATCAGATTGATTTGTGACGCAATCAACATCACTCCTGTTCTGCCTGAAGAACCCGTCTACCCTGCTGATGATGACAAAAAGGGGGAAGATGGAGATTCTACAACGAAGAAGAAGGGTGCTGATGCTAATCTATCAGCTGACGTTACTGAAAAATTGGACTCTGCTGAAAAGGATGCTGATGATGAAAATACAAGCAGACCAGATAATGAAGTAACTGAGGCAGACAACGATGCTGATGAAGAGCCCAAAGAACCAGTAAAATCTGATAAGGAAATTGCTGCTTCCAAGGACTCTGCTGCTGAACAGTTAGATCCATACGTCAAGTACAAAAGAATAGAGGATCTCAGAAAAAGATTTGAAATGCTTGAACAAGATCTCTCTAGTTCTGAACAAGAAGATGAAGACCTTGAAGATGAAGAAGAAGGAGAAACACAAGAAGAGAAGAAGGACTAGACTAAGTTATTAGACTAGGTCGCTTGTAATCTTTTTGTTAAACTTGTAAAATTTTACTTTCTGCTACTTCATCATTTGAACTTGTAATCTGTAATCAATTGATATATCTATAAAAGTTCAAGTTTCCAACAAATTATTTCTATCTCAGAAATTTTTGAGGACTTAAACTTTAGCTTTAGGAACAGGTACTTAGCTGAAGTTTTGTCATCATCAAAAAGGGGGAAATTGTTGGATGAAGATGAAGATAGAAGGCATAAAGTGAAGGGAGGTTTTGATGATTTCCAAAACATCAGAATCAGCTAAGTATGGAAACTTAGTAAAAACCTTCGAAAATATTTGACTAAGGAAGACTTATTCATACTAGTCAAATATGGTCCAGAAGACTACTAATCTATTGCTGAAGAAGAAATCAGACTGGTGGACAATCAGCCGACTCAAATCAGATTAGTTCAAGTTTGGGATCAGCCGAGTATACATCAGACGAGTAATTTCGATCAGCTAAGTGGAAGTAGATCAGAAGATCAGTGCAACGGTAATAAATGCACTTGGAGTAATAAATGCTGAAGGGGAAGGGTATTAATGACAAATGATTGAAGAGAAACCTCGTATCAGATTGGTGCATTTAATGCGATCTGACAGCAAGTACAGCAGAGTGTACAGTGTTCAGTCGCAGGTAGCCGTTTCTGCAGAAAGGACCAGTACTCGAGGATTTGAACAGCTGTCGATCTCTCAACGGGCAGAAATTCAAATCTCCAAGTATAAATAGTTCAGTTCGTGAGTTGAAGAAAAGATACAACACACTTTGAGAGCAAAAATCTGAAGCAGAACTTTTCTAAGTCTCAAAACTCAAGAACAGAACACTCATCAGCTGAGTCATCTGTTGACGAAGCAAATAGAGAGAAAACAGAATATACTTAAAAATCTGAGTGATTTTGTTAGGTTGTGTTGTGAGGAGTAGATATCAATCTTTGTGAGCGATATTACTTCAGAGGATAGGAGTTTCTTTGTGATTTCCTATTGTGAACTTACGGCCATTTCATTTGTTGTTTGGCGTAAGAAGTGTATACTGTAATCTGTGTGATTTAGTATAACCCAAGATCTAAGTGACTTGGAAGAGTGGACTAAAGGATTTACATCCATATAACCACTATAAAAATCCTTTGTGTTTTTAACTTGCATTATTTTCTGCATATTTGAAACAGCATACTTAAAACACTTAAAGGTTAACTGTTTGAAAAGTTTTAAAAGGAGTTTGTTAAAACTGGGGATAAAACTATTTCAAAGTTAAAAGAAACTACTTGTGAAAAACACTTGACAAATCCGCTGCAAGATAGTTAATTTTGAAACTCTGATTTTGATAAAATCAGCTAAGTAAAATCAGAAGAGTGGTCAACTCTGCAGTTTAAAGCTTTGTGCGAGATCAGCTTAGTCTGCTTACAATTCTTGATCAGCTTAGTCTGCTGACAGAAAAGTTAGAGATTTTAAAAGGTAAAAATTTTTAAAGAGGTTTATTCACCCCCCCCCCCCCCTCTAAACCTCATCTGACCACTTGGGACCAACATCTCTTCTCCTTTTTCTGGATTGTCTCTGCTCTATTGGAATCTTTCCCGACGACTTCTTCGAATTTGAAAGGACAGTCTTCCCAACCACCGAAAAACGGTAATTCTCGACCATGGAAGCTGCAATAAAAGATTGATAACGATGACGGACGACGAATTTAGAGATCTTTTTTAAGGATAAAATAACTGTTAATAAAATCTTACTTAGGGATCGATCGTCTGATGGGATGGGAAAATCCAGAGAACTCAATCCAGCCTTACGAAGGAAGATTTCGCCGACCAGGTAAACAGATTGATACTTATCCGATCGCATCTCTTCTATCAAGTCGGACGAAAAATGGTCGTCTGGGGCCATCTCGCCAGTCACTTTCCGACCACCGTACACCCAAAATTGATTATAACCCCAGTCATAGGTGAACTCTTCAGTTTCTCCGTTCTGAAGCATACGCAAGGTTGGAGCCTTAACAAAAAAGAAGTTCGACTTCCATTCCATACTATTGCTCGAAATGGCATTTTCTAGAACGGCAAACCCGGGTCTTTGGCTAACATAATAGTAGCCTCTATTTGGAGGAGGTCGATATGGAGAGTCGGAAAAAGTGAAAAAAATTACGAAATGAGGGTTGCAGACCTCTTGCAACCATCAAAATAGAAAAGGCCATTATGAAGGCTATGGAATTAGGTACGAGTTGGGTTAAAGACACAAAGAAGGTCTCTAAAAGTTGACGGAGGATTGGAGAAAGGGGAAAACGGAGCCCATGTTCAAAATGAGACGTATAGAAAGCTCGACAGTTTGGAGGAGGGGTATTGACTCTCTCCTCGGGGGAAGGAATAATTATTTCAAAGTCCGAAGGGAAATAACGACCATATTCCCTCTTCAGAGTGGGTAAATTTTCCTCTTTCAGTCGAGAAGGAAAAAACTCAATAGGAGAAAAAATTTGAGGTTGAGCAGTTTTGGATTTTTTGGATGCTCTGGCAATCATTTCCTCTTCAGGAACGATCTCAACCACCAGACTATCAACCTCTTTCTCTTCATAGTCTCTAACTTCTTCTGCCTGTACGCCGTTTGCTACTTCCTCCTCAGAAGAAAGGATCTCTGGGTTAGCAATGTTAGGCGATACTTGTTGTTCTTCATTTTGGGTTGAAGAATTGGGATTCTGCGAAGTCGAGGCCATTGTCTCTTGAAGTAGTGTGTTCGATGAAGTAAGTAAATTACAAGATTATCGACTCAAACTTTTACTGCAAAAAGATCTGAATATCTGGGGTAAAAAGTAAAAAGATCCCACTAATTTCGACTATATATATGGACGGTGAAAAGACGGATCAACCCTTTGCGTCTCTTCAGTTTCCCGTCAATAAAAGCATGAAAAGACTTTACGGATGTCTGACACACGTTACCAAGCTACGTGTCCCTACCTGGAAAGTTTAAGATGGAAATGCACTTTTTTTCCCTCGTTCGATTTTTATCCCATAAAGGGTTTTTCCGAACCAGGTTTTTAACGAGGCATACTTCCTAAACTGTGAAAGGACTAACGCGACAACTGTGTCTACTTCTACGAGCTCCAGCTATGATTTCGCTCGAGAAGTGAGGGAGTACTGATGAGGGCTATTTTACACATATAATGGTATAGAGCTTTCCAAGGAGGTTCAGGATCGATCCGACCTATGGAGACTACAGGATCGGCTCGACTTGCCTATGTGAATCTGATCGACCTGAAGACCGATCCTAAAGGTTTATTGGGCCGTGCGGTACTCCTAAGTCATGCAGGATTCCTAGGCCTAATAGGGCTCCTAGTCACTTTAGGATGAGACTATTATTATAAATACTGAGTTTTACATTGTATTAGGCATCCAGAATTTAACCTATCATTAATACTACAACTATTTCTCCTCTCTTGTACTGATTTTTACGTGATTATATTATTTCTGATTGTTCTTGAATTGCACCATCCTGAGTACCTTAACCAAACCCTAAATATAAAGTTGTTCTCTTAATAATTTACTGATTTTAACCCTAAGACGAAATCAGGCTAAATCATTTGCAACTGAGGCTCCATTCACACACCATTCCTATGCATCTTCTTCTTCGGGTCTTCGTATTCCATTGGACAATCTAATTATTACAAAGATTCCTAATCCAACAAATTGGCGTACAGTTGATTCTAAATAAAAATAACAATAAAAATATCCTAACCCAAAAACACCAAATTCGACCCATAAAATTAAACATTCATCCATTCAAAATTTAAATAATTTAAACATGCGTACCCACAATTAATTAAAATAAAATCGTTATGGACCGCTCTGATACCAATTGTTGGTGTTTTACCCAATCGGATCTGAACTATTCGACCCGACGAGTAAACAAGATCGAACTAATTCGATCCAATTGCGGAATTTGGTGGGTTTTATGTTCATAGTATATTTCAAAAATAACTAACATAAAAAACAAGGATCCCATTGATTTAACCTAATTATTGTATAGGCTTAATACCTGTAATTAATATGATTATGATTTATATTTTTGGGTTTGGTTAAAGTACTCATAATGGTACAATATAGTTCTTATTATCAATAGAGCCAAAGTTGGGATCCTAAAACAATGAAGGATTCGCTATTTATAATGAATACATAATCCTAACCCAAGTAGTATCCTAACGTAATTAGGAGTCCTGCATGGCCCAGAAAACCTTCGGGATCGGTCTTCAGGTCGACTAGATGCGAATGGCAGATCGAGCCGATCATAGATCTTTCGAGGAGACTAATTCCAATCTTCGCTGATCGGATCGATCTGAACTAGCTCGAAAAGTACTATTCAACTATAAGTGTAAAATACCCCCATCAGTACTACCTCACTTCTCGAGCGTCAACGCAGCTGGAGCTCGTAGAAGTAGATAAAGTTTTAGCTTCAGTATGCGATGGTTCATGAAATATGCCTCGTTAAAAACCAGGTTCGGAAAAACCCTTCTATGGGATAAAAACCGAACAAGGGAAAAAGAGTAAACATTCGTTGGAAACCTTTCGCAAAAAGACACATTGCTCAATAACGTGTGTCAAATGCCTTAGGAAATTCTCACGATTTCTATTGGCGGGAAACAGAAACGTCGCGAAGGGCTAAAACGTCAATTCACCGTCCATATAAATAGTCGACTTAAGCGGGATCTTTTCACTTTTTACCTCAATTATTCAGATCTTCAAGCAGTAAAAGTTTAAGTCGAGATTCTCGCTACATGTTTAATTTATTGAACAGACTATCTTCAAAAGAAAAATGGCTTCGTCAACACAGAACCCTAACTCCCCAGGTCAGAACGAAGAAAAACCTATAATTCAAAGTATTGTAAACCCTGATACTCTTTCTTCTGACAATGAAGAAATAGGAGATGGCGTTTAGGCCGAAGAAATTAGAGATTATGTGGAGAAGGGGCTTGACGGTTTGGTAGTCGAGATAGTTCCTGAAGAAGAGATGGCTACCAAGACTTCAAAGAAATCGAAAACTGCTCAACCTCAAATCTCTGCCCCCATAGAGTTCTCTAATTCTCGACTAAAAGAAAAGGATTTTCCAGCCTTGCGGAGGGATTATGGTCGTAACTTACCTTCTGACTTCGAGATAATCCTTCCTTCCGTGGAGGAGAGAGTAAATACACCTCCAGAAAACTGCCGAGCCTTCTACACTTCGCACTTGGATCACGGATTGCGTTACCCCCTTTCTCCGATCCTCCGCCAACTTTCTGAGACCTTCTTTGTCCCTTCAACCCAGCTTGTACCCAATGCCATTGCCTTCATCATGGCTTTTTCAGTTTTGATGGTTGCGAAGGGACTGCAACCCTCTTTTCGTAATTTTCTTCACTTCTTCCGACTTTCTATCTCGACCTCCTCCAATAGAGGCTACTACTACGTCAGTCAAAGACCAGGCTTTGCTGTCCTGGAAAATGCTATTTCGAGTAACAGCATGGAATGGAAATCGAACTACTTCTTCGTCAAACCTCCGACCCATCGTATACTCGAAAGCGGAGAAACTGAACCATTTTTTTTCGACTGGGGTTACGACTCATCCTGGGTTTATGGTGCTCGGAAGGTTATCGGAGAATTGGCTCCGGATGATCATTTTTCATCAAGCATGATAACGGAGATGAGATCGGACAAATACCAATCGGCTTTCTTAGTCGGAGAAATTTTCCTTCGAAAGGCGGGATTGAGTTCCCTTGCCTGTGCCCGACCCTGACATAGTGCCTGAGGAGGATGTCGACGATGATCAGGAGAATAAAAAAGAGGCTGATGACCACGAAGAGACGTCCTCGAAAGAAGCTACTCCCACTGAATAGGCCATTTACCTAGATTTTATTAACCCTTGTAACAAGTGTTAATTATTCTTCTCGTCGGATTTGTAGTTTTCTGTAACTGAATCATGTATTGTACCTTTTTCGAAATATATAAATTCTATCGTAGAATTGTCATTGTCAAATTTTTCCTTTGTCTTTTACATGATCAGGATGTCGAATTAACTTACTATTCTCTAGCAGTTTAAAATTTTACTTTTCGCGCCTTACGTTGAGGACATAAATATCATTTCCTTAACTATATATAAAGGTAAATTCTTCAAAGAATTACCGCGCGTCCCCACTTGAAATATAAAATTTCTCTGCAATAGTTCGAAGTAATAGCTCGAGATTTACACGATTTCCGTTATTCCTCGGCCATGAGTTCCAATATATTTTCAGGTGCTGCCAAGCCATCTTTACGTGGTCCAAATAAGAAAGCTCGGATCGAAAGCTCACACCAAACATTTTTCGAGGGGGGGGGGGGTTCCCCAAAAATCTGTGCCCCTTGCCGATCGAGTCTCGACCTCTCCGGAGGATCTCTCCACGTCTAAGGTGAACACCCCTTCCCGATCATAGGCACACATGGAATCTCCTATGGGTCCTTCCAAAGTTTCGATCCGTAGCCCATTGGTCGATCCAACTATTCTGGAAGCTTGTCGAAATGAGGAGTCACAAGCTAACTCTCCTGTTCTTGATGATCGATCAGGAGTTGATCCTCAAATTCCTGTTTCGGACAACACCTTGGTTCAAACTTCCGAACATGAAGCTGATCGGCAACTCAACCCTATCCCTCTTAATCCTGAGGTCGAGCCAAATTTGCAGATGTGGGGATCCATGATAGAAGACATTCCCGAATCTCTTTTCACTTCGCCGACCTCCAATCTTGCCATCATACATTCTGGTTCCCAAGGTACTCAAGTTCTCCTTTCCCCTCGTTCTTCACGAGGAATGATCGAAAAGGGATCCGGCCCCAGTAACCCAAGCTCCGCGAATCCATCAGATGATCCTTCTCTATTAGACGATCGTCCCCTAAGCGCGCAAGTTGAAGATATATCCGATTTTACTTTGGATCGATCAGGAGGAGTATCTCTTGATGCATGCATCCCTGCATCTTACGAGCCTGACAGGGTCTCTTGGAACTTGGGGATGGGTACCATTTTGCCAAAAGAGCTTGATAAACTGAAGAATCACTCCTCTCTGCAGCTCATCCAGTCCATTTTCAAGCATTTGGAGCTGGTAATAAGATTTTCTGTTTATTGGGATTCACAACAATATTTTATCTTCTAACTCCTCTACATCTTACTCTGATTTTTTTTTTATAAACTGTCACAGGTCAAACACGAAGCTGCTCAACTCGGAATTTAGAATGATGAATCCTATTTAGCCCGACTTGATTCTAATACGAGACTGGACAACATTGCCGCAGCTCATCGATCACTGATGACCAAAGCTAAGAATCTTCGGGCTACTAATGAAAAGCTTTCTAAAGAGAAAGAAGATCTTGCTCGGGTGAATCGCAGTTTGGAGTCCGAAAAAGAGCAACTTGAAAAGGAGAAAGAGGACCTGCTCCAGCTGAATAAAAATTTGGAGTAAGTTACCCAATCTCAGATCGAGAAAGGGAAGAAACAAGAGTTCGATAGAGGTTTTGATCTTGGGTATAAGCAACGTACTCAAGAGTTGATCACCTATCTTGGTCATCGTACGAGCCCCGACCATATTCTCGAACAGTAGATTTTATATTTTCTGTCTAATTTTTTTATTTTTTTAGAGAAATGCCTTGTAATTATCTCTGATGTATTCATATCTTTTTGTACGGAAAAAGCTCCGCATGCAGAACTGACCATATTAACAAGTATTGACTATTTTCTCGGGAGAGGAAAAGTCGCCTAGATATATGCGCCATAACCGTAACCGTAGAACGTTTCACATTCTGTCCGTTAGATCATAAATTCTCCCAACTATAAATAACTCCTTGTTGCTTAAAAAGAATTTTAACACAAGTGAAAATCATGTCTTCATCTGTAAAACATAGACATCTTATCGGAGGTATGGGATATTTGTGGTGCCCTGATCATGGTGGAACTTTCCTTGATAAAGGCTGTTAAAAATAAAGAAAGCTGGTTAGTTCATTAAAAGGAAAGTATTCTCCAGTATGGGTCATTTTCTTCGACCCAGGAAGATACTTTGTAATATTGTAGCAGGATATCCTTCGACCAAGGAGGATATTTTGTAAGAGTTTGTAGAGGTCTTCCTCGACCAAGGAGGATACTTCGTAAAGGTCTGGTGAATTATATTCACCGATCTTCATCAAATGCAGGTGCAAGATTTCAAAAATAAGAAGTAGGTCGAATTGGAAAAGCAATCATCTCGAGAAGCATCTGACGAACGAATCATTTGGCATATCTGTAATAAAACTAGTTAGACTTTAGCAGTAAACGTAATTCCCTTTCTGTTGTATGCATTCGATCATATCTATCAATCCTTTTGTAAATGTATAAACATTTCTGGAATTTTTCTTCAACTTAATTGTTGATCTTTGTCATAGATTTTTTTTTTTTACTGCTATCCACCGTTTATGAGTAATCGGAGACAAATCCAACGTACACGTATAAGTCTCTCCCAATTAAAACTATACATTGTCCTTAAAATAATCTGAACCGTTGATAAGATCTTTAATTATCGCCGTTGGATTCTCATCCTTCTGATTATAAAAGGCCATTACCTGCTTCCTCATTTCATAAAAGATGTTGTCAAGGAAGGATTTTTGTTTTTATTGCCATGGTCGACCACCAGAATTTGTTGTCTTTAATAATGGATGAGTTTCCGACTTGGCATGGGTGGAATTGGAAATATGAGACCTCTAGGAATATGAGGTAATGATCGAGCATTCCTTAAAGTTGTGGTCTATCATAGTTTGTGCCATATGGTGTAGTTCGAGGTTAGAGGAAAGCTGGATTCTTGCTTTATCGAAATCAACTTGTTTCTGATAGAGCGAGAACACCATGCGTGAGATCATTTCGACCTATGGTGGATCTGGTGAAGAAAGAGCATCAGTTTCTTTAAGGGAGTCAATATTTCGGACCTTGCAAGGACGGTCATCTCAAACCTCGAAGCTTTCGAAATTACTCATGGCTTCGGTCTGAGATCGCTCAAACTATCTGACGGTCGGAAGTGCTTGTCCCCTGATGGCGTCGAACATAAACTATCTTCTCTTGACCTGTACTGAAAGTTCTTTTATCTATTAACCACTGCTGTTGTATGGTCGAGCCTTTGTATGATAGGAACCATAAAACTGTAATATAATCTTTGTAATGAGATGTTTATCAGGTCGATTATCGATGTAAGATGTAATATTCAATCAATCAATCTTGTACTGTGTTTAATATAGTTCCTATATTTACGACTGGTAGTTATAATTTTGTGACGCAAGTCCCGATAAATTATCGCCACCGTTGATTAGATATCATTTCAACCCTTGGATCTTTACCGCTCCTTCTATAAAAAGGTTTTTTTACCTTTTGCGTATTTTCTATCTCACGTAAAACCGCATAAAAATGGACTTTTTCCTTTTACAAAACGGTGGTAGTCCACGCAATTCGAATTTTTTGAAAATTGTTCAAAGTTATGACTTGGTATGGGCGGAATCGGAAAATGGAGACTTGTCAAACACCATGAAGTCTCCGATCCCTAGAAAAGGGGATCGATCGGAATACCTATTGTGTACCGACCATCCTGTGCAAATGGATAAAGGTCGGTACAATGGTATTCCGATCAAATGGTTCCGTGGTCGGTGGAAAGCTGGTCAGTTCATTAAAATAAGAAAGTATTATCGAGACTGCTGACCACCATCGACCGTAGAAGAACTTCGATATCTTGAAGCTCTGGTGAAGTATGAGTCCCAAATTCTCCAAGCTTGGGGTCAAAATTTTGGAACTTAAAAGGCAGTTGTCCTCGTCGATCAGGCTCAGCTGGTGAAAAGAATGCTGGAAGGTGTATGATGATAAAACAAAGACAGAAGTCTGTAATTCATACTGCCTCTCTTCAAACCCAGATATTATCAGTCGATATTATCATGTAATAGGGCTTGTCGATGACCAATGTAGAAAATCTCTGTATCTTTTCAATGTATACTATTTGTAATAGCTTCAGGAATATGAATAGACTTTGTTTTATGACTAATACTTTGTAATCCAATAACTTGTAAATCAAAGGTTGAGAAGAAGCATTCGATTCTATTTGGGTTACATTTTGATTGTTGGCATTAAATACGAGTAGGTTGTTTTTATAATTTCGATGAGTTTCTACCGACCCAATCGGTTTACTCAAAGATTAATTTTACTTAGGTTTTATACCAACTATTGGTTTTAACCTTTGTAGGTCGTTTTTTGGAGATCGATGAGTTTCTACCAACCGAATCGGTTTTACTCAAATATTAATTTACTTAGGTTTTATACCAACTATTGGTTTTAACCTTTGTAGATCGTTTTTTGGAGATCAATGAGTTTCTACCGACCCAATCGGTTTTACTCAATGATTTTATTTTACTTAGGTTTTATACCAATAATTGGTTTTAACCTTGTAGATCGTTATTAGGAGATCGATGAGTTTCTACCGACCCAATCGGTTTTACTCAATGATTTTATTTTACTTAGGTTTTATACCAACTATTGGTTTTAACCTTTGTACATCGTTATTAGGAGATCGATGAGTTTCTGTAGGGATTTCATGGGGTATGATTGTCATACAACAGTGCAGAATTTAAAATTTTTCATACACCCATAATCCTAGGATTTTTCTCTAGCTCATACGAATAGGTTGAATTAAATTTTGCAACAATTTACAAAATAAAAAGGTGTAATTCGAAATTACCTCACCACGGGCAAGGTGGTGGTTTTTCTCCGGTCTTCTTTCAGATCTGATGGATTTGGTTTGAGAGGAGCACCCCAAGTGTTGTGCCTCTAGCGGTATCCACACCAATTGGATTAAAGCAACCCCTTTGAATCCACAGGCTCAGAAATAGGATTCAAGGGTAATCAGACATGTAAGAACGAAGAAAACCAGATCTAGATTCAGATCTAGATTTGGAGGAAGAGAGGGGGCAGCCACACTTCTTCTCCAAGAAGGGGGCTGGCCCACGACTTTCGTGATTTAATTTGTGAGCTTATAAATTGCTCCGATTAATTGAACACCTTCAATTAACCACTCAAGAATTAATCTTACAATTAATTCATGAGTACCCACACCTCATGGTCGATGTCTAGCCACAAGCCCATGAGGCCCAACTTCAGGTGAATTGATCTCAGTGAACCTCACCTCTTATAAGTGCCATGTACATATGGTCCCTCTATCGACTAATTTCCCGATCGAGACCTAGGGTGTGTGAATTGATCGGCACCTCTAATTATCTCGGTAACTATACTTTCTAATTCGGGATAATGATTCTAGTGTGACTGCTAAATTTGGAAACCCCTTTCCAAATCCGTCACCGACCGTGGCCACGGGTTTCTCGGAATCTATTATCTAAGAACGTATAGGAAATTCTCTCAACACACTACGTTGAGTCTGTAGATCCCATATTAGTGCTAACCATTCGCGTACACGATCCTACGTACCCAAAGTAGTCGCACAAAGATCAGGCTAAGTGATCGGCTCCTAAATCAAAGTACGTACTCACGTACACCGAATTCGCCCTAGCATCTCAAGTCAAAGGACTAAATTGTACACTATTATAAGCCTTGAGAAACATCCCATCGCCGATGTGCATCATGCGCTTCCACAATGGGTTTCTCTGTTCGGGTCGTTCGATGCGTTCGATCCCCTATCGAACCACCTACTCATATGCACTGGCATCAAATGCCTTGCTCATGAAACACTACAAATTCACTCCATGTGAATCATGCATACTCGTACAAGTCTTAACGATTCCTTCGATAACCCATCTCGACAGGAATCTATGACTTGGAACGTTTTTAAGATCACGACCTTAGAGACTGTTTCATGATTGCACTCATACTGAAGTGAATCGTCCCATAGTCTATTGTGATCTAAGGATTTCATGCAATCGCTTAAGTGATTCGTGAGAGATGAAGTTGCCCATTGTTTGATTTACATACTATAAACAAACGAGCGTATTAATTCATTTATTCTAGAGAAAGCTTATCACGTGATAGTCCTTATACAAGCTAAAGTCCATTGGCTTGCAGGGCACTATCCTTTCAATCTCCCACTTGCCCTAAAGCCAATCACAAACGCTTCTAAGACCCATCTTCCCAAGATGTTTTCCGAGTCGACGCGATTCATTATGTGCGTCAACTCTACCAATGATTACTCTAATCAAGTGGTACTTTTCTCTCATTGTGTTTAGATTTCTGGTGAGATCTCGATTCCTTTGCTTTAGCAATAGCTCCATTGTTATCACAAATGATAACCACGAGCTTCACAATGCTAGGCACTACATCCAACTTTTGGATGAAGTTTTTCATCCAAACAATTTCTTTCGCTGCATTTCATGCTGCGATATATCTTGCTTCAGTGGCAACGGTGCTTTCCTTGGAACCTTTCCATTTTACCGCTACCCCATTGAGGCAAAATATGTATCCAATATTGGATATATATATTCATCCACATCAGACTGGAAACTCGAATCAGTAAATCCTTCGAGTTTCAATTCTCCACTACCACCGTAGACCAAGATCAAATCCTTAGTCTTTCTCAAGAGCTTAAGGATATCTTTTACGGTGGTCCAGTACTCTTCACTGGAGTTTGACTAGTAACTGCTCGTGGAACTTAGAGTAGGCTCTACGTCTGGTCTAGTACATAGTATAGCATACCATATGCTACCTTTTGTCGAAACATAAGGTCCTTGAGACATTCTCCTTTTATCTTCATTCGATGTAGGGCACATCGATTTGGAAGGAGAGATACAATGTCTCACTGGAACAATCCTCTCTTGGATTCTTCCATACTGAATATTTTCAGTATTGTTTCTATGTACTTAGATTGAGAGAGTCCCAACATCTTCTCCGATCTATCTCCATAGATACGTATCCCAATACGCAAGATGTCTCTCTCAAATCTTTCATGGAGAATTGCATGGACAATCATGCTTTCGTCTGCGCTAACATTCCAATATCATCCCCGATAATCATAATGTTGTCGACATGAAAAATAACGAACTCCAAAGAGCTCCCACTAAACTTCTTGTACACACAATATTCACATTTGTTTTCGATGAAGTCAAACGCCTTGACTGTCTCATCAAAATTAATGTGAGTCCAAATGGATTCAGGCGTTGCTATTGGAGAAAGGATTTCATCAAAGTCCTTTTCAGGCTTTTGTGAATAATCGTTTTGCCATTAGGCAAGCCTTATAGGTCAATACCTCTTCATTCATTCCTAGCTCGCGCTTGAAGATCCATTTGCAACCTACAGGGACACTTCCCTCGGGTGGATCGACCAAGGTCCATACCTTGTTGGAATGGATGGAATCCATTTTGGATTGTATGGCCTCTTGCCATACATGAGCGTCTACATCGAATGTAGATTCTTCGTATATGGTCTAACCATATCTTTCAAGTTCCTCACGAAATTGATCAGATCTACGAAGTACTGGTGTACGTTGATGGTTCAGCAGTGATTATGCTCTTTTTCGTTCGGAACAAATAAGGAAAGTCGAGCAAAACAATAATTAAAATCGAGTGTGTAAACGATGTGTATTAATATAACGATCCGAATACAAGTTACAAAGTAGGTCTACTCGAGCGTTACGGGATGCCGTACAACTAGTTAGACAAGTACAAAAGAAAAGCAAGCACAGGCCTATTCCGAGCTCTAGGTCCGAGTTGGAGTATATCTTGGGAATAGTGCCGTCCCTGATGTCATAAATGCGCTGCGTATATATAGGAACAGTAATGAGCTAGGTAGACCCTCCGCATGGGAATACGTCTAGCCAGCTGTCCAGGACTGGGGGTCGGCCCCACAGTAATTCCGAGGAGAGAAGTAGATCGGAAAATAGGATCTTGAGCCATCAATCTGGCTTGATCGGAAACAGCGTTCAGCAGGTCAAAGAATACCTTTCCTGGTTGGAATTGAGGTCGATCTCGAGCTGGGGTATTTCCTAAAATGCCGTATGCGAAATATCCCTCATCAATACTCCCCCACTTCTCGAGAAGTAAACACAACATCGTAACACAATTTGATATGCCTCATTAAAAACCTTACTCGGAAAAACCCAGTGGGACAAAATCCGAGCTAGGGAAAAATAGCGCATATTTCCTCTGGATGGGCCTTGGAAAGGCGAGATGCTTCAAACCGCAAGAGGGCGGAGTTCTAGATCGGATTAGTCTACCTCGATGACATTACAATATCTGCAGTTCGGAGAGATAAATAATAGAGATCGAGTGTTGAACAGTCTTGAGTCGGATATGCCTCGTTAAAAACCTTACTCAGAAAAACCCAGTGGGAATAAAAACCGAGCGAAGGGAAAAAGAATGCACATCTTCGGAAGATGAAGTCGTTAATCTTAATTTACCGAGCTGAAATACGAACTTTTAAAACTTAGAGGACCGTAAATGCCATTTATGGAAAGATAATCTTCAATTTACTGAGTGGGAAGCTTAACCGTCGCGGTTACTCGGGGTTTAATTTGCACTTTACCCTTTTAACCTTTATATATATGCGTTGACTTGAAGAGACGGGTACATCTTCCCAATCTTATCGCAGATCGGAGCATTCACATCGATAAAGAGTATCCTTTCTTATCGACCATTTCAATAAATACTTTCTAACATGTCCACCTTCGAGAACCCCGAGATTCCATCCAATATTCCTCCGAGATCAGATTCCAACTTAGGGTCTATGGACGATCTCATTAATACGTACAAGGCTACAGAAAATTCTTCCGACGAGGCGAATAAGATCGTCGACCAAGTCGAACGGGTATTAGGGTCGGACGCCGGCGAGGGAACGTCCGGTCAACAGAACCATGATGGCGATGGTGATAGAGAACAAGATGTTGAGCCCGACGTCGAGGACGAAGGAGAAGGTGAAGGAAACGCCGATTCCGATAGTGAAGAGGGCACGACTCAGGCGTTGGAGAATGATGAAATAATGAGATATTCGGTCGGAAGAGGCTGCACAGTGAGAATCCTCGACCTAGCTGCTAATGCGAAGAAATCCTCCGCTAAAGGTCGGGTTCAGAAGACAGAAAAATGGGTCGATGAGACAGAAAGTAAAGCAGAACTCGAAGCCGAGATAGGGAAATTTCTTCCCGCGGGTTACTCGCTGGTTATCCCGACCCCTTCACAACGGGTCAATCAGCCACCAGAAGGATGTCAAGCCTTCTACGCTAAGCAATTTGCTTACGGGCTGCGTATCCCTTTCGTACCGTTGCTCGAGCAGGTTTTAGATGTATTCTCCCTAGCTCCCGCGCAGATCCTTCCCAACTCCGTTGGTTATCTGATAGCCTTTAGTATCTTGATGAAGGTTAAAGGCAAACTTGATAGTTTTCAGAACTTTTGGCAATTCTTTAAGGTCAGCAATTCCTCGGCCTCCAATGCTGGGTTCATGTATTTCTCCCAACGTTCAAACCACTCAGTCTTATCCACCATTGTCTCCAGCAACTCTATGGATTGGAAGAAGCGGTTCTTCTTCATCAAAGGTCCCGAGGAGCCAGCCTCCGAGGGGAGCTCGGAGATGGTCCCGCACACATGGAAGGGTCGGCGAGATTGGGTGTGCGGAAAACGCGAACTGATAGGTCGGCTTAAGAAGAGTGTCCGAGATGACGCTGTCGCCGAGATGCATTCCGACCCCTATCAGTCAGCTTTTCTTATTTTGGAGCCCGTTTTTCGGAAAGCGGGGCTCAGCAAAGCGACGTACCTACTTGCGGACGCCGTCGATTCCCGATCATTAAGTAAGAAAAAGATTCATTTCTCATTACAGTTGTGCTCTATTTAGAAGGTTTCATCCCTTAACCATTTTTCCTTTCTTCAGGTACCATGGTAGAGCAATACCGAGCTTCCATAGTCGGTAGAACAGTGGCCTCTACCTCGAAAAAGATGCCGGGCCAACCGAGAAAGCAGGTTACACCTTACTTGGCGCAAACCAACCAAACTGCAAACCCTCCTCGGAGAGGTTCAACCTAACCTGACCAGGTCGGAACGGAGGGAGAGCCCGAGGATGCCGAGCCGATCCAAATGGTACCTCCTCCGAACCAAGCTGGTCCTTCTTCATCTGGTCTAGGATACAGTATGTTCACCATGAAGAAGCTTAAGGGGACAGAGATCTTTAATCGACGAGCCAGGGAAGATCGAGAAGGGCCCCCTGAAGAGAAAAGAAGGACAGGATTGTGGGGTCGACACCGAACAACCCTCGCCCGTCGTCCGGGTCGAGATAAGCCTGATATGGTGGATTTTATTGAGAATCAACTTGAAGGTTACCGAGCGGCGGGTTATCCCGAGGGAGGATCTATTCGGAGCGATCGCAACCCAAATGGTGAGAACGAGCACGACAAAGCAATAAAGATCTTCATGGCGGGAAGATTCACCGAGGATCAGGAGGAACTATTGGCTCACAGCGACCTTGAAGTGTTAGGTCGATTCTCTCGAGCATATCATACGGTAAAAAATCCTTCATGGTGATCATAATTCTTTAGATCCTTATTCAAATTATTAATTGTTCTCCGTTATTCCTTTGCAGATCGGGGACTGCTTCCTCACTGAGCTGAATCGCACTTCGATGTTGGAAGATGAGTCTGATCGAGTCCACATGGCTTACCGAAATTCTCTCGAGGAAGAGTCCAAACTCCGCGATCAGCTCATCGCCGTTCAGAAAGAATTGGAGGCCTCCAGAGCCAAGTACACCCCGGCAGTCGAAGCAAGCTTTGTGAAGGTTGTGGCTGAGAATAGCTTGCTCGAAGAAAAGGTCAAGAAACTTGAAGAAGAGCTCGCGCAGACCAAAGCAGATTCAGAGTTGTCTTATCAACGTGGCAAAGAAGACTCACGCCTAAGTTCGATAAGAGAATTTCTGGAATCTCCCGCACTAGATGCCATAGCTCGGAAAAGGGTCAGCGAAATTCTTCAGACTACCTTTTACAAGGGCGTTCAACAGCTGGTCTCCGCGAAGGTCATCCCCAATAACATAGATGAGTACTTGAAGCATATGGACATCTTCAAGAACATGGACGGAGAAAACTATCGAGTCTCATCCTCGAGTTCCACAGATTGGGAAAAACACGAGTTCGCTCCTTTCGTGAGAGAGTTTGGGTTCCAATGCCTAATCCCGACATGCTGGAATTGGAAACGTCCAACTCGAGCTCAAGTTCAGATAGTTCTGAGGATGAAGACAGCCAAGACAGTTCTGGAGATGAGGAAGATCAAAATACTTCTGATGACGGGGATGATCGAGAGGCTTCTGGAGACGCAAAGGTCGACATCGAGGACAGTTCCGATAGTGAGGGTACCGAGGAGGAGCAAAACCTTTAGGGAGATTTCTTGTAATAGATTATAGGACTTTCCTCCATATGTAATGTAAACTTCTCGATCATCTATAAAATCTCCTTTCTTTACTTGTGATGTTTACCAAGCCCAGATGCTTAAAGTCCGCGGGAATTTATAATACAACTTAACTAGACAATAATCTTTGCAAGCTATAAGGAACTCGAAATATGACGTCTACAACGAGCTATGAACTGTCGATCAAAGTAGACTTCCTTAGTAAGATATTAAAACGATCGATCTTCGTATACGAGCACGAAAAACCTTGAAATTCGCGACTGTTGGGTCCCCAATAGGCAACGTTTCTCTCTCTTATAAATAGAAGGGAGAACTTTAGACTTGTTACATAAAAATCATAATTCTTTTTCACGTCGGAGCTCATAGATCGATAAAAATAAATCGAGCGCTTATCTTTACTCAATAATCCGACCATGGAGGGGTTAGTGAATTCCAAACTCGACCCAACTCAGATGTTCAA
>JAYDYQ010001902.1:0-17688 GCA_034814905.1 Penstemon davidsonii
GTTCTTCAAGAGATGCTACTTTGAAGTATCTTCTATTTCTTACATTTAATTGGAGTCTCGGATGTCCTTGCACTAATTTTATAAGGAGCTGCCTGTTATTTTACACCTTGCGAGAAGCAAATTATGGACGTGTGGTGTATTTTGGCATAATTGAGTTGTAGGAAGTACCAAAAAGCAACCTTTTGTAATGCTATAATTAAGCTCTTTAGTATGTCCATTTCCTTTATAGCTGTTTTTGGTCACTTGCTGGAAAAGCTCTAAAATTGAATCATGATTTATTCAATTTTTAATTTACTGAGAAGACAAGATTTTGATTATTAGTTTGTTTCTGATTGATCCTTTTGTTTTATGCAGTCGAGACCCTTTGGTGTTTCTCTTCTCATTGCTGGTCATGATGAGAATGGTCCAAGCTTGTAAGTGTTTATTCTTTTTTTACATGGTCAAAGTTCTACTTGTCTATTGCTCCATATTGTTGCCTGATATAGCCACTTAAGATGTTACATCGAACTAATTGTTGTGATGAACTTTTGTAATTCTGTAATTTTTCTTACATTATCTATATGAATATAGGACGTCCTTAGAGCTTTCTGAATGCTGAAATACTCGTTTCATACTTAGTAATTAGGGATGGAAAATTGCAAATTTAAAAGTAATTAGTATCATCTGAATGTCACATTGTTGTATTCGAGATGATATGCCTTCAATGATGTTTTCGGATTTCTGGCATGACTATTATTTTTTGAATTAAATAATTTACTGGATCGAATAAGCTAGGTCTGGTCAAGAAGCTGACTTGCTTATTTCTGGCATGATTAAATATGTAAAATTTGAAGCTTTATTACATTCTCGTTGATATAGATTCTCATTCCTTGTGAATCGTGATTCCTGGGCATCCCTGGAGTTTGACAACTATGTAGTATCGAACATTAGCCCTAACAATTTGCGGGTTGCCTTTTTTGATAATTTATGTGGCTTTTTGGCGCTTACAATTTGTGTTATATCATATGGAATTTTAGGCGTTGCGACACTTGATGGTGCTTTTATTATTCAGAAGGTTTTACTTGTTACCGTATAATTAGACGACATGCTCTATTTCATCACACAATTCAGAATCAAGTGAAATGAACAATCTGAATATTTATTTAAAATGAGTGGCTTATTCACTTTGATACATCAGATGTGCTATTTTAAATTGATTTTTTTTATTCCTGGTTAAAGTAAATTATTTACTGGCGTGATTGTCACTTGAGACAGTCAATACTAACATAGATTTGTCATGCATAGATACAATACTGATCCTTCAGGCACATTCTGGCAATGCAATGCGAAAGCCATAGGATCAGGATCTGAAGGTGCTGACAGCTCTTTGCAGGAGCAGTATAATAAGGTATCTGTTTTTTGGGTGATTTGTACTCACACCCCTTGTGGTTTACCGTAATTACAGATAACCCCATGTGGTTTCAAAAATTACAAGAATACCCCTTTCAGGAGTTTTTTGTAAACATTTTCAGAAGTTGTGCTGTAACGGGTGTTTTGGTACATATTCTAAACCAAAAGGGGTCTCCTTGTAATTTTTGAAATGTTAGGGGGTTCCTTGTAAGACACGATTAAACCTCAAGGGGTCCGGTCGTAAATCACCTTTATTTTTGTCCTCTGGAAAGTTACTTTATCCGCGAGAACCTAAGACCATTTATTAGATCGTTATTAAACCACATAATTATATCTTTCAACCAATCGGTTTTAAACATTGGATGCTTATTGTATCAGAAGCAATAGTGACCTTTACAATATCCATAACGAAGTCAAATCAGGAAATATTTCTTGATTATCAATTATATTGTCTTTTTGTTTGTGTGATTGCAGGATCTAACTCTGAAAGAAGCTGAAACCATTGCACTATCAATCCTGAAGCAAGTTATGGAGGAAAAGGTACTTTCAGATTTTATTTTTATGCTCAAACGATAATACTATAATTTATGTCAGTCTTATTCAACCTGTCACTTCATGTTCAGGTTACACCCAACAATGTTGATATTGCGAAGGTATCACCAACATACCATCTTTACTCACCTTCTGAAGTCGAAGCCGTTATAAGTCGCCTATGAGAAGAGAAGTTAACCATGCTTGGTCACGTTTTCTTCGACTTTTTTGATGCTTTTTTAATATCGAACTTTGACTAGGAAACTGATGTTCTGTGTGTTCGCATCTTATAAGTTTAATGAATTCAGACTTTTCTTCGTCTTTTTCCCTAAGGACATGTGATTCCATGTGAATTCGATGGTTCTTGTTGAAGGCTTAATTTGATTACATGCATTACATTTATGCTGTCTTTTGATTAATTATCCTCACCATTCACTGTGAAAATATTCCTTGATTAATTTTAGGAGATATATCTGTGCAGAATTTTCAATGCCCTAGATATCCACAACTAGGGGTGAGCATTTGGATCGGGCCGGATCAAACCGAATCGGTTTTTGGTATCTAATCTGTTTGGTCCTTTCTGGACCCCAGACCGTTTACCGGACCAAAATATTCGGTCCGGTTCAGTAAAAAACCGATTCGGTCCGGTTCGGTTCCGATTCGATCCAAATTAATCAAATAGTAGTAAAATTTGGGGTTTGGAAGATGAATTTTAAACTGAAAAGTTTCAAGTACTTTATTTTGTTCTGTAGATGCATGAGATTGAAAAGGGTGCCAAGGAGTTAAATATTCCCATTATCAGATCCAACCGAAAATTAGTAGTTGCTAATGCTAATTAAATCTAATCATAAATCAAATACTAACAAATGTTTACTCCCGCTAACAAATGTTCATATATATATATTAAAGAAAGCCCAAAGCTAACAAATTAAAGAAAAACTAGTTTGCCATTAGAAAACAAAATCCCATAAGATCAATCAAAATTCCAGTAAATAAAAAACTGATAAGATTAAAAACTTAATCTCTCACAAAAAAGATTAAGAACGTACATAAATTATGTTTTGAATGCAGATGGTGGTGGCGGACGGTTCCGAGTCTTGAAGGCGGACGGGTGGTGGACGGTGGTCTTGAAGGCGGCGACTTGGAGGTGGAAGTTAGGGTTTGTGAAGAAGAAGAAGAATTTGGTTAATTGGAATTTGAATCGGTTCTTTTTTGTGAAAGAAGAAGAAAACTTGAAGAAATTGGTAATGGGTAATGGGTCAAATCAAATTGGTAATTGGTAATGGGTCGAATTTAAGAAAAAATAAAAAAAATAAACAATTCGGTAAAGCCGGTCCGGTTCGGGAAACCGACAAGTTTTACCGAGAATCGAAAGGCTACCTGAGCTGATTCTGGGGTGAGAACCGTTTATCGGACCGAAATTTCGGTCTGGTCGGTAAACCGGACCGTGCTCACCCCTATCCAGAACGGATATCCGCCATGATTAAATTGCATGATAATGATTACTTAATTATCATACTCACTATATTTGTCAATAAAAAAATACTCAAAAAATATACTCTTAACAAAGTATACCAAGTAAATAAACAATGCTGGAACTCCATGTTGTCAAAAAGTGCACAAGTTATATATTGAAAAGAGATTTAACGGGAAGTATCTAGTTACTCATTAAATTCTCGGTTTTGGCTTTACTTCGTCTTGTAATAGCGTTTTAGAATTTGTTTTGTTTGTTTACAATAAAACATTTTACCCATGATTTAGATTGAAGCTACCTGCTAGGTAATGCCGACCGGCCTCAATGGGCAACACCTGTCCAGCAAAAGCAAAACTTCCTTTCTCCTATCATGGCCAATAAAAGAACGACACGTGGATATAGAGAATTGTTCGGAGCTACCTTCTAGGTAGTGCCTTCTAGACTTAGTGAGCAACATGTGTTGATCTCTAATTAGTTCTGAATTAATATATTGAATATTGTTGATCCCCCACTTGACATATGTTGCTCATTGAGTCCAGAAGGCACTACCTAGAAGATAGCTCCGAACAATTCGACTTTTAATGCTTCCAGCCATGATTAAACCATGGTCGAATGAAGAGCCAAAAAATTCAGATTTTGAGACGAAAATTTGGCGGCCAATTCAAAATTCGAATTTTGAAAATGAATGTATAATCTAGGGTTTAAACACAAATCATTTAGAAACAATAGCCGTTGTGGCAGGCGGTACTCGCGCGTATAAATTTATTTGAATGGAACCCGTTTTATGAAAAATAATTAAATTTTAATGAGTTAGAATTGCATAACTAAAAGCAATAAGATTAAGAAAAGTGCAACTCACCAAATTTTGCTCAGGTTATGCATACACAATTGAAGGGGATACCTGCAAACTTAGTGCCACGAAAGAAAAAATCTGAGACTAAAATTAGTAAAATCCCAATCAGTGAAAATTAAAAACATGAGAACGTAGAGCAACAAACTTCATCCACATTTGAAAAACATAAATTGGATTGTAGAAATAAGAAAAGCTAAACAAACATAAAAAAATGGAGTACCCAATTAGTGAAAATTAAAATCATGAAGATTTCAAATGTAAATATTTGATACTAACCCATATTAATTCTTCTTGCTGAACTCCCCGAGACCGAACCACTGATTACAAAGCAAAACGAGACACAAATTTTTTGCCTTCATCTTATGGTTCCTTCCAAAAACTTAATTTGGGCATGAAAAAGAAACTATAAAGTTAATATGAAGACCAAATGATTGAAGTTGAGAGTGAGAATAAGCAATCAAAATAAAAATTGCAGAGAGAGAGAGAGAAAGGTGGTTCAGTGGCTAATGGAAGTTGGGAATTGGGAATCTACTTATAAATATATTCGAGATCAGTCTCTTAACTGACATCTATCAATTTTGACTCAATTCTAATTTTACAGAATTTTAATTTTCTTAAATTCTCCAAAACACGAATTATAACATTAAATAAACAGCACACATAAAAACAAGATGAATGTTACAACAAACACGATTGGAAAAAGAAAAAAAAAATTACAATATTTATTGATTCTTCCCTTGAAACCAGTCGGTTTCTTCATTCGAGGATCCTCCAAATAAGTCCCGAGCAAGATTTTTTTGTTGTATTTCCTTTCTTTTTTTCTTCCAAGACGCCTTAGTATCTGGAGTGTACGAAGAGCAGTCCATTGACACTATTCTTTCCTCCCTTTCACTCTCATTTTGCGCCTTTTTCGTTGCTTCGTCTGACCTTATTTGTTGAAGCATCTCCTAATGCCTTCTCCCTGGTCCAATTTCTAACATACTTGCGGTTTCTCTCATGGTCAGCATCCTTTCCATTTCCATGTCAAGAATCGTTTGTTGACCAAAAAAAGCTTTTCCTTGTTTTGCTTTCTTTGTATCCATAGGTCTTTGACTAATTTAGGTTACATCAGGAGTCTCCGCATCATAATTATCGTCCAGTGGTTCCGAATGAAACTGGATTTGTGGAGGTGTTGGAAAATAAGAATCCTCCATTGGTTGAGATGTCGTACGGGGCGTTGTTTGCGAATCTTGACTTTCTGCCCTCCAAATGACCCAATATTTATCCACTTCCCATGTGTGCTGGAAGCACCAATGATGCTTCACTTCAGTATAGTACAGACGTAATGCTGATTCATGCTAAAAAATTTAAAATAAATAGTTAATATTCGTGACATAATTAAAATCAAAATAATGTAAACTTATTTTCTCCATGATTAACATAACATTTACCTCGTCCATAACATTTACTTCGTTCCATTTTTGCATCTTGGAGAAGATATGTTTTTTCCATCTTGGAGAAGATATGTTTTTCCATCTAGATGCAAGTTAACCTGGTGTTCTTTTTTAAAATTGGTGTCCAGCAGAATCAAGCAGGACATACATTAATGTTTAAATTTTAACCAAAAATGTTTCTTTTGGTTGGTTGCTACCCACCATATTGTCCTCCGTGGCTCAATGTATGCCTTTGTCAAGGCTATATCTTCAGTCTGAGTCCACTTTCTCGACATATTGAGAGATCGAGAGATTGAGAGAAATAGTTGGAAGATGAAGAGATTTCAAGAGTTTTGGATTCTGAACCAAGCACATCTCCTTTTTAAATAGGGAACAAGAATAGGGAATATTATGTGATTTTTCAATGTTGTGTGGTGCACACGTGCTAAAAATCGTATGGTGCAGAAGTGGTGCAGAAAAGTATGGGGTGGAAGTATTGCAGAAAAGGTATGGTGTAGAAGAGGTGCATAATCGGTATGGTGCAGAAGTGCTGCAGAAAAGGTATAGTGCAGAAGAGGTGCAGAAATGGTATGGTGCAGAAGTGCTGTAGAAAAGGTATGGTGCAGAAATGCTGCAGAAAATGTATAGTGCAGAAATGGTATGGTGCAGAAGTGCTGCAGAAAAGGTATGGTGCAGAAGTGCTGCAGAAAAGTTATGGTGCAAAAGAGGTGCAGAAAAAGTATGGTGCAGAAGTGCTGCAGAAAATGTATGGTGCAGAAGAGGTGCAATTGTAAATTTTTTGCCTATTTAACAAGTATTTCAGTTTTTTTGAACATACTCATTTCTTAGCATTATAATCAACTAAAAAAATATTCACTGTACTCAACATAATTTTATAAACAAAAATGAACCACAATTTTGGTGATGGGCCATATTCTTCCCGAAAGTATTTTTATGATTCTTATAACAAGATGGTGCAAGAAAAAGACGACGATGAGAAAATGTTTCTCGAATTTAGCTCAGAAAAAGTGCCATATGAAAGTACGCCTGTACATGGTGTGTTGGTCCCAAGTGGTCAGTTGAGGTCTAGGGGGGGTTTGAATAGACCTCTTTACCTTTTAAAATTTCTCCAATTTTTCTTATCAGCAGAGTAAGCTGATCGAACTGGTGAGACTACTTAGCTCATTGTGCACTTAGCTTAAACAGCAAAGTTGTCCACTCGTCTGATTTACTTATCTGTTTCAATTCAAATCAGAGTTTGAAACTTGTTTGCAGCAGATTTGTCAAGTATTTTTCAAACAAGTTCTTTTCTTACTTATGAGATTTTATCCCCAATTTTGAACTCCTTTCAAAATCTTTTAGTTTGCTCAAGTGTTTGTATGCTTTTGAAATATGCAAGTAATCAAACACAAGAAATTTTTATAATGGTTATATAGACAAGAATGTCTTTTAGTCCACTCATCCAAATCACGAAGATTTTGGGTTATACTATGAACACAAAGTAAATAGTACACTCTACTTGCGCTTTTACAACAAATGATGAAGCCACAAGTTCGCTATAGGAGATCACAAAGAAAACCTATACTCTGAAGTATTTTCACTCACTTAGATGGAAAACTACTTCTCACTACTTCTCTCTTTTACAGAAAATCACTAAGATTTTGATTTAGCTTGTTTTTCTCGACTTCAGCTTGTCAACAGATGACTTCGCTGTTTTAGTGTTCTGCCTTAGAGTATTTGAGACTTTGAAGAATTTGCTCGTGAATTGCTCTCAGTTGTTGAGTTGTTCTTATTCTCTCTAACTCTTGAGTTCAGAACTATTTATACTTGAGGATTTGAATTTCTGCCCGTTGAGAAATGACAGATTTTCAGATCTTCCTCGAGTACTGGTCCTTGTTTCAGAACGGCTTCTGCAACTGTTCACTGTACAGTTCTAATGTAATTTTTGTCACGTCGCATTAAATGCCCCTTGCTGATCCGAGGTTTCTCTTCAATCATTTGTCTTTAATACCCTCTTCTTACAACATTTATTACACCGAGTGCATTTATTACCGTTGTAATAACTTCCTGATCACTTCCACTCTGCTGATAGATACCACTCTGCCGATTCAATTCGAACTCATCTAATTTGACTCTGCTGAAATCCACCAGCCTGATTCCGTACTCAGCATCACATCAGTAGTCTTTTAGACCAAAATTCAACCCTTCTGATTTTACTTGTCTTCTCAGATTGAATTTTTAGAGGCTTGCTAAGCTTCCATTACTTAGCTGATGACTTTTGGAAATCATCAAAACCTCCCTTCACTTCTTCATCCAACAATTTCCCCCTTTTTTATGATGACAAAACTTCAGCTAAGTACCTGTAACTAAACTAAAGTTAAATCTTCACACAAAATTTCTGAGATAGAAATTGAGTTGGAATTTGTAATCTTTTATTGATTTAGAACTTATTACATCAGATTACAAGAATTGAAGAAGTTACACAAAAATTTACAAAGTGATAAAGAGAAGTAAATTAGTCTTCTTCTTCTTCTTCATCATCTTCACTTTCACCACTAGAGAAACTTAGAACTAGTTTCTTGGCTTTGTCAGCAGCCTCAATTCTAGCTCTTATTTCCTCTATCCTCTTTGTCTTTCTGAATGGATCTAGCTGTTCATCATCAGAATCCTTAGAAGCAGCAATCCTCTTGTCTTCCTTTGCCGCATCCTTGGGTTCTTCTTCTTCAGCTTTATCATCAACATCTTCATTATTTTCAGCAGTCTGTTCAGCTTTATCAGCAGCCTTAGTATCTCCAGCAGGCTTATTTGTTGCCCCTTCAGAACTTTGAACTACTTTAGTAGCTTCAACGGTAACATTCTTCTTGTTGGCGGATTCCTCTTCCCCTTTTTTGTCATCATTAGCAGGGTCGAGTCCTTCAGCTTGAACAGGAGTAATATTAACTGCATTGCATAGCAATCTGATGTTGTGATCCATTGCAGACAGTTGTAGTGCTTGTTGTTTTTGATTAACCATCAGTACCGAAGCTTGATCATTCAGATAGTCCAGGTTGCGATGGAGAGTTGTAACCTCTGCACTTATCTGATTGGTACTTTCACAGAAGCCTTGAATTAGATTTGTTGTCTTTTCTTCACTAGACTCTGTAACATTCACAAATGCTTGGTTAACCTTCATCCAGTTAGCCTCATTCTTCTGAATTGTTTCACTGATCTGTTGAATATCAGCCTTCATACCACTAACTTGATTAGTCAAGGTAACTAAGCCTTCTTTCAACATTACAAAACTATCAGTAGGCTGGGGAATGCTTTGAATAGTGCTTTGAACAAGTCTGGAAGCAGCTTCTTCAAATTTTTGCAGCAGCTCCTTGTTCTTTTCTTCCATATCTTTCATTGCATTTTCAATCAATGACTTCATGGAATCCATGTTTGATGATTGAACATTTTATGTGGAGGTGGCAGGTTCATCACTCTTCTGTTTCTCAGGAGTGGCTTCAGCTGTCCAGGTGATAGCTAAAGGCTCAAATTCAATAAGGACTTCATTCAGTTGAACTGGAGCATTTGCAGTGATTGGCTCCACTGATGAGTTGTCCTCTGTTGTCTGTTTTGGATCAGTAGCCTCATCTGTAATATGAACAATTTCAATACCGTCAGTAGACACGACTGTTCTATCATAGATAAAATCAGCAGGTAAAACTGTTGAAGTCGTCTGAGGTATTTTGAGTGGCTCTTGATATTTACTGATCTCTGATCCAAACGCAATATGTTGCAAACTTGGAAGACTGGGCAGATCACTTGATGTTCCTTTGCTGTATCTTGATCTTTCCACCCATTTGTCCAAGGTGACATAGATTGAAACCTTCACAACTCTCTCAAATAAATCATCATTTGCACTTGGCTTATTTGGTAATGTGTCCCTCAGAGCCGTGGATTCTTATTGTACAATGAGCTTTGCATACTCATGTACTCTTTCATGGAAATATCAGTGTCCAGTGCTTGTCTGATGGAATTGGTTTGCAACCAATTTAGAACCCATTTGCCTTCATCAACAAACTATTTCCAAGCCTGGATTTCTGCTTCTGATTTTGTTAGCTTGTACTCCCTCCAGCGATTGTATCTGATCTTTTCAGCTAGAAAGGTAGTCTTGGCTTGCAGCAATTTGTTTTACTTCTCTAGTTCAGCCTCAAAATTAGCAAAAACAGCAGGGTCACTCTTTACAATCTCCAGTGCCCTTTTTATTTCCTTTTTCTTCCTTTTGATAGGCTAAGGTTTAGGTAGAACAAACTTTCCTTCCATTGATTAACCAATGACGATACCATCAGTCCTTTTGGGGCCATGAGCATCTTTCTTGCTCTCTTCAAGAGCTTTTGCTAAGTCTTCTGGTTTCTTAGCAGCCAGTTCAGCCTCAGTCATCTGTTTTGTCTGAGCTTCTGCTTTACTAGCTTCAAGGGCTCTTTGAAGCTCAGCTTCATCTCTTTTTCTTTGCTCAGCCTCCTCTTTCTTTTTCTTGTGGTATGCAGTCACTTTTGCCTTACCAATTCTTTTTCTTCTGGCAGCTTGTGTTTCATCAGACTTGTCAGCAGACTTGTCTGTTGGAACAGTAATCTGATCAGCTTCAGGTGCTGATACCTAAGCTGTCGTCTGATTTGCAGGATCAGACTCCTTTACAGATTTTGCTGGTCTTTCAGCAGATTGAGGGACCTCTCTCACAGTTTCAGAAATTCGAACAGTTTGTCCACCCAATATTAGTTTCTATCTTGCAGTTGCCTTAGAGTGAACAAGTTTAGTTGTTGCACTTCTTGTTCTTTTTGATATGTTTTCGACAGGGACTTCTTCTGATATGGTTCTTTCCGGAGAGTCCTCTAGGGGCATTTCATCAATAGCCCTGGCAACTTCAGGTATTATTTCATCAGCATTATCAGCTGTTCTGGCTTTAAAAGTAGTGTTCTCTGTTTGCATAGTAGACACAACAGCCTTGGCCTTGCTTTTCTTTGCCTTAGCAGCAGGTTCTTTCGGTTCTACAACCTTTCTTTTCGGTTGCTTCTTTTCCGGTGTTGCAGCAGGCTTGGAGTCAGCCTTAACACCTTCATAGATTTTTACTTCCTTAGCCCTATGAATGACCTTTCCATGGGTCATTCCACATCCTAAGCTCATCAGTAGATGGCTCAAGAAGATTTTGTGATTGTTGTGTTTGTTCTCCTTGTGATCAGCGAGAACATAGAACACATATGCAGCCCAGTTTACCTTTAACCCATAGTAAACTGCTATCATTGAGTGCAGTCTTCTCTTAGGAAATCCATCCAGGGCAAAAGTGCAGTTGTCAATGACCTTTGCAAAGAGGTCAGCCATTCTCTGAAACTCGTCAATCAGCTGGGTCTTTTTTATGGATCCAGAGAGAGTCTCATTCTTCTTCGCAGCAATTTTCGAAAAATCTCTTTCCTTAGGAGCAACCAACGTAGATAGATCAGTGTTTCCTTCGTTGGTCAGTCCATACTTCTCACTCAGAAGGGCGGGAGTGATACATACTTCTTTTCCTCCAACCTTCGGTTTGATTTCCATCTTTTCGAGATTAGTATCAGCACTGCTGTAAAACTCATCCACCTCTGGGCTAAAAACTATTGTTTCGTGAGCTTCCATGAAGTTCACCAGAGGAGATGCCTTGAACTTTTCCATTATTTCTTTCATCAGTTTGATTCCAGTGGCATAGTACGTCTCGTAATTGAGATAACTTCCCTCAGCATTACCAGCAGCTTCTGAATTCATGATTTCTGTGAGAAAAGTGAGTGTAGTACAAGAGAATTCGCAGAAAACAAAGAAGAATAATAGACTTGAGATTTAGATTTGAGTGTGCGTAAGTGAACTCTGCTGATCAGATCTGGATTTATAGAGTTGGGGAATTTTCAATTTCCGTGTTATCCGCCAACCGTTAGATCTGTATCTGTCAGATACGATTGTGTGTGCGTCATTTAAGGATTTCAAATTTTATAAATTATGTCAGACTAGGCTGGAAAGCGAAACGTCCCTAGTCCTTTACTTATAAAAGCGTGTTTTTAGATAAAGCATTTTTAACACAGTACTCTTGTAATTAATCAGATGAGTAGAATTATACTTATCTGACAGTGACTTGTCTGATACAATATATCACTAGTGAAAGCCAATAGCTAGTGATATTCCTTTGCTGTTTGTCAATCCAGCAAGATAAATAATCTTTAGGTCTTCAAGAATTAAGAACAAATCTTCTAATAATATAACTTCAACTAACTGTCATTGAAGATTTCATCTTTTAATCAGGAGCACCGCTCGTCTTACACGTTCCTCCTGAGTTCAAGAATCTATCAGTCAACTAGTCTGTTGAGAGTCAATCTTCTTGAAGGATACACTTGTTATTATCAGATTAATCAGCTGATGAACCTTAGTCTTCTGATAGGTTCCCCCTCAGCTTATGAATCCAAATTTAACAAGCCTAATTCCACTCTTAGAGTAGAAAATCTTGCATCACTTAATGGTTTGGTGAAAATGTCAGCGATCTGATTATCTATATGAACATATTCAATAATGACATTTCCTTTCTCAACATGGTCTCTAATGAAGTGATGTTTGATCTCAATATGCTTAGTCCTATAATGACTTGTTGTATTCTGAGTACGTGAGGTTGCACTTGTATTGTCACAGTAGATAGGGATTCCACTGATTTTGATATCGTAATCTTCTAGTTGATGTTTCAACCAAATTATATGTGCACAACATGCTCCAGCAGCAATGTATTTAGCTTCAGCAGTAGATATGGATACTGAAGTCTGTTTCTTACTCATCCATGAGATCAGACGACTGCCTAAAAATTAACAAGTACCTGTAGTACTCTTCCTATCAATTTTGCAACCAGCAAGGTCAGAATCTGAATATCCAATAAGTTCAAATCCTGATTCCCTTGGATACCACAATCCCAATTCTTGCGTGCCTTTTGGATACCTTAATATCCTTTTAGCAGCTAAGAGATGAGATTCCTTGGGATTTGATTGAAATCTCGCACAAACCCCAACAGAGTACATAATGGCAGGTCTGCTTGCTGTTAGATATAACAGTGACCCTATTATGCCTCTATATTTGGTGATGTCCACTAATTTTCCATCTTCAGTCTTGTTAACGCGAAGTCCAGTAGACATTGGAATAGCAACAGATGAGCTAGTTTCCATAACAAATTTCTTGAACAGATCTTTTGTGTACTTTGTTTGATTAATAAATATACCATCAGGCATTTGTTTCACTTGTAATCTAAGAAAGTAATTAAATTCTCCCATCATGCT
This sequence comes from Penstemon davidsonii, assembly GCA_034814905.1. Classification (NCBI taxonomy): domain Eukaryota; kingdom Viridiplantae; phylum Streptophyta; class Magnoliopsida; order Lamiales; family Plantaginaceae; genus Penstemon; species Penstemon davidsonii. The sequence continues at coordinate 12,958 of JAYDYQ010001902.1, forward strand.
CATTTCAAACTTATTCTGCTTCAGCTTAGAGAACTTCTCACACATCTGTTGGTTAGTTGAACCAAAAATAATGTCGTCCACATATATTTGAACTAATAATATATGACTATCTCATTCAATAGTGAACAAGGTCTTGTCTACATTACCTTTACGAAATCCTTTAATTAAAAGAAAATCAGATAAGGTATCATACCATGCTCTTGGTGCTCGTTTCAGTCCATACAGGGCTTTCTTTAAACGAAACACTTTGTCTCCTTGTTGATATACTTCAAAGCCTAGAGGTTATTCAACATAAACTTTTTCTTGCAATTCTCCATTGAGAAAAGTAGACTTCACATCCATCTGATAAACAGTGAAGTTCTTGTGAGCAGCATAGGCGAGGAATAATCTGATTGCTTCAAGCCTAGCAACTGGTGCAAATGTCTCATCAAAATCAATGCATTCTTCTTGGCAGTAACCTTTGGCAACTAGTCTTGCTTTATTTCTAGTAACAATACCATCTTCATTCATTTTAGTTCTGAAAACCCACTTAGTGCCAATGGCTCTTTGATGAGTAGGTCTAGGTACCAAGTACCAAACCTCATTTCTTGCAAATTGATTCAACTCCTCTTATATTGCTTCAATCCAGTGAGAATCACTAAGAGCTTCATCAATCTGTTTAGGCTCAATTTGTGAAAGAAAACTTACAAACATTGATTCATGTGCAGTTGACCTTCTAGTTCTTACTTTGTCCAGTGGATCACCAATCACAAGATCAGATTGCAAATCTGGATGTTGTCTTCTTGATTGATCTTTTAACACTACTGTTGGAGTCTCACTAGTAGTCTGTTGAACAATCTCTGGTCTGTCAGCTGTTTGCAACTCGTCTGTTAGACAATCAGTAGACTGATTTTGAACAGCACTTGAGTTATCAGCTTGGTTGAGATCAGGTAGTATGATGGGTACATATTCTTCTTTTCTTTCCATGGTCAATTTCTGAAGATCTGTAGATAAATCATGATTAGTACTTTGATTCTTTTCAGAAGATTGATTAGGTTCATCAAATACTACATGAATTGATTCTTCTACAAGTAAAGTCATTTTGTTAAAAACTCTGTAGGCTTTACTAACAGTAGAGTAACCTACAAAAACAGCCCCATCAGCCTTTTCTGCAAAGGCAGTAAGGTGATTTTTCCCATTATTCAAAACAAAACATTTACACCAAATATTCTAAGATAATGAATATTAGGCTTCCTGTTCTTCCAAAGTTCATAAGGTGTCTTGTTTTTTTCTCCTTTCATCAACTCCAATTTGTTGAGGGGTTCTGGCAGCAGAGTACTCATGACTGATTCCTCTGGAATTACAATACTCTTCAACAGTAGAGTTTGTAAACTCAATGACCCTGTCTGACATGTTTTTCAATATTTTTAAGCTCTTTTCATTCTGGATCAGTTCTATCAGATTAGTAAGATATTCCTTGGTTTCACTCTTCTTTTTCATGAATATCACCCAAGCAAATCTTGAATAATCATCCATAGCAGCTAGGCAATATTTATTTGCACCATTGCTGATAGAATCAATAGGTCCAAACAAGTCCATATGTAGTAGCTCCAAAATTCTGGTTGAAGATTGGTGCGTCTTGCTTTTGAAAGTTGATTTAACTTGTCTACCCTTCTGACATGTGTCACATAGCTTGTCTTTGCTCATGACTGTCTTTGGAATTCCTTCTACCAAATCATTCTTGATTAATCTGTTGATGATCTTGAAATTCAAATGATTCATTCTTTTGTGCCATAGCCAACTAACTTCACTTGGTGTAGAGGCCACCAAACAAACATTATAATTCGTATCCACAGAATTCCAGTCAACTATGTAGATATTTCCTTGTCGTCTTCCAGATAAGATAAACTTATTTGTTCCAATTTGTTCCACGTAACACTTATCTGATGAGAAGATAACTGAAAATCCTTTGTCACAAAATTGACTTATGCTCAGCAGATTGTACTTTAGGCCTTTAACATATGAGACGTCAGATATCTCAATGTTTCCTTTGATAAGCTTTCCATATGCAACAATCTTGCCTTCTTTGATGTCTCCAAAAGTAACATTTGGACCGTCTATGGCAGCAGCACCAGTCAGTTCATGTATGTCACCACACATGTGCCTCGAACATCCACTGTCCAAGTACCATTTCTTCTCTACTTTACTCCTACTCCTACTCCTAACCTACAAAACAAAATAAAATTATTTTAGGTACCCTTTATTGAGAGGGTCCTGGAGGATTAGTGTCACCTTTGACAACCCAAGATTTGGAAACCTTAGGCTTCTTAGGTTCAGTAGAGTTTGGTGGTGATTTCTTTACTCTTGAATCATCATAAGTTCCAGTATGCATATGTTCATGATAATTATTATGATGAGAGTAGTGCTCATAAGCAGGGTATGGTGCATGATAAGCTGGGTAAGCATGCATCGGATGATGAGCAGGATATGCAGCATAGTAAGGTGGATAATGAGGTGAAGCATAATATGATGAATAAGCAGGTTGCACATAATAAGACTCATTTCCATACCAAGAATTATCATTTCTACGATTTATTTGCTTCTTAGGTTTGGTTCTTACTTGCTCATTAACAGATGATTTAGACTTGTTACTAGTCTGATTGTTTTTGCTCTTATCAGCAGACTTCTTAGGACTACTCTGCTATTTAGCTTTACTAGTCTGTTTTTCAATTTTAGGCTCTTTACCATTTTTAGCCTTTGAAGATTTCTTCTCCTTTTCTAGTGAAGTGGATTTAGTTGTCTGAACATATAAGATAACATTGCTGTTATCAGCAGATATGAATTTTTCAGTATGGTTCAGTTCTAAACTTTCTTTTACTAAAGGTAGTTTATGTTCACTAATTGTGTTCACTGATGCAACATAAGTCTTATCATGAGTGGATATTATCTTTTCGAGTTCCATGATTTTTCCTTTGTAAACTTCACATTCTGCTTTCAAAGATTCATTCTCATGCGCAAGCTTTTTATACTCAGTTGATTCTTGCGGTATTTCAACGTTAAGTTTCAGTAGAGAATTTTTCTTTTTCAGCACAGTCATCGCTTTCTTAAGCTTTGCAAATGCATCAACAACGTTTGTGTTGTTTTTCATTATTTGTTCAAATGAACTAAATAGCTCATTTTCATTTTCAGAGAGAGTTACCTCATTGTCAGAATCCTCTGATTCTTTGGCCATGAGACAGAGCAGTGCATGTGTCTCTTCTTCAGCATAGTCATCTTCTGATGTCCCCAATCTGAATCAGACGAGTAGATGGCTGCTATCTTTTCAGCTTCAACCAACAATACTCTGCTCTTTTGATGTCTCCTCTCTTTCCTTACTTTCTTTTCCTCCTCTGTATATTTCTCAGCTTTAGGATATGGGCAGTCCGTGATGAAGTGTCCCAATTTCCTGCAATTATAGCACATTAGTTTGGATTTATAATTATCCTTACTTTCATGAGAATAAGAGGTAGGATTACAAGTAGAAGCATTGTTGTATTTGTTCTTCATTTTTCTTTTGTAGAACTTTTTGAACCCATTCAGCAACAATGCAACGTCGCAAGCAGTGTACTCCTTTTTGTTGAGCAGTGTGGTCTCATCAGATGAGTCCATTTCCTTTGTTTTTCCGGCTGCTCTTCTGGATTTTATTGCAGCAACAAGGGGCAGCAGTGGGATTTGAAGTTGATGTCTCTTCTATTCCTATCCTTGGCAGTTTATACTCGTATGTCTTGAGTACAGAAAACAGCTCCGTCAGAGAGATCTTCCCCAGATCCCTTGATTCTTCCATAGTTGTGATCTTCATGTTGAACTTGGGAGGTATCGCCTTTAAAACTTTAACTGTGATCTCCTTATCAGTAAAGGTCATTCCCAACTTTAACACGTCATTCAACGTCCTTGTAAACCTCGACTATATCAGGTCAATGGTTTCTCTGGACTTCATTTTGAAGTTTTCCAACTTCTCAAGGGCTATGCTTAAGTTGTGCTCTTTAATGGCATCATTCCCTTCGCTCATATCACGAACTTTATCCCACATCTCTTTTGATGTTTTATAGTGTTACTCTTCAGGTTCTTTGTCAACAACCACCTCCTGGTCATTAACTTTGATTGTTTTGGTGATTCTGATTGGACCTTTGGTTATGCATCTATACATATTGTCATTGTAAGCAGCAAGGAAAATTTCCATGCGTATTTTCCAGTCCTCAAAACTCATCCCGCCAATGTGGGGTACATGGCTAGTAAAATCTATTTTCAAAAGATTTTATTTTTAAAAAATATGCTCTTTTCAAAACTTTGAAAAACACACTCTTGGATCAAGCTCGTTGATTCAGTTGAACCACCTGCTCTGATACCACTTGCTGGTCCCAAGTGGTCAGTTGAAGTCTAGAGAGGGGGGGGGGGGGGGGGGGGGGGGGAATAGACCTCTTTACCTTTTAAAATTTCTCCAACTTTTCTTATCAGCAGAGTAAGCTGATCGAACTAGTGAGATACTTAGCTGATTGCGCACTTAGCTTAAACAACAAAGTTGACCACTCATCTGATTTACTTATCTGTTTCAATTCAAATCAGAGTTTGAAACTTGTATGCAACAGATTTATCAAGTGTTTTTCAAACAAGTTATTTTCTTACTTAAAATATTTTATCCCCATTTTTGAACTCCTTTTAAAATCTTTTAGTTTGCTCAAGTGTTTGTATGCTTTTGAAATATGCAAGTAAAAA
>JAYDYQ010001903.1:0-24977 GCA_034814905.1 Penstemon davidsonii
ATAAAAAAATGAGGTACTTTGCAACTAAACTGCTAGCTTTTATCTTTTGTTTCTATGGGGCCAACTATAAATGTTTGGTTCAACCAGCATGATTGTTTAGAGTATGGCTGACAAATTAGCTCACACTGATCCATCTTTAATTCTTATACATTTTTATTGGGTTACAAATAATTCAGGTTAAATGTGGGCAGGTCACATGTCTCATATCGATCCGTTTTCCCACTGGACCCTATATGTGTTTGTCAGCCTTGTCTTGTGCATATTGACATGTGTATCCGGTTTACTAGTCCACCCGTTGTGTGTGTTTATCGGATGCAGGTGGACGGGTACAAATGGGTATTATTGAACATGACTTATTATGCTTTTAGGCCCGCTTAACTGAACATTCTTCTTATATTTAATTTATATCTCAGATTTTGCAATCAAATGCTTCCTTCGTGTTCAACAAGCTTGTCGTTGCTATGGAGACCCATAGTCTTGCTCTGAAAAAAGATAGAATTAGTCAACTGCCAGATGATGTTCTCGCTTTAGTGCTTTCAAGATTATCGATCACAGATGCTGTTCAAACAAGCATTTTGTCAAGGACATGGAAGAATGTTTATACATTTATGCCCCGTGTCAATTTTGATTACGTTGAAATGCTTATGTTTTGGTCAGGTGGAAATCCTTGTGCAGTTATAACTTATAATGGAGGATATGGTAATCATCGCCCATTGAGTCTTTATAAAGAAGAATTTGTCGAAGATACTTTTTTTCAGCATTATCCTGGTTCTAAGTTAGTCACCTTTTTTTTAGAACCTAGTACTCTTTATCATCAAGAATTTGTGGAAGCAATAGATATATTTTTTCTACATTATTCTAGTTCTAAGTTAGTTTCATTTCGCTTGTCTTGGGTTTTTAATAGTTCCCACATATGTGGTTTCAAGAGATGGATGCAGTCTTTATGTAGATTAGGTGTGGAACAACTTGACCTTGTATTTTGCAAAGCAATTTTTCCGGGGCCTGATTTTTCTTGGCATTTGCTTTCTGGAGCATCATCTTTGGTAAAGGTTCGTTTATATCGGTTTTCTTTGCAATCAGAATTAATAAATCAGTGTTATCCCATCAAGATTCTTCACTTTCATCGTGTAAATTTTGCTCCTGGGACACTAGAGTGCATTTTGTCTGGCTGTCCAATCCTCAGTTCATTAACAATAATAAAGTGTGTTCTTCCGTTTTCCAAAGTAATCATCCAAAGTCCAAGATTAACATTACTTAGGATTGAGTTATGGTATCAAAGTCAAGTTGGACAAATAGAGCTCAATGCCATCAATCTAAATTCTTTTGAATATGTTGACTGCACCATGCGAAAATTAGTGTTCACATCCGTTCCATCGCTGGAAAGGTTATCTATCAGATTATATGGCAGTTTCATCGAGCCTTATGTATTTGGACTACATACCGCAGATCTTCTTCGAGTTAAATCGTTGTATTACGAAAACTGTGTTAGTAATCTTCAGGTGAGATACGCTATTCTATTTGTATCACGTAGTTGTTTCATTCGCCCACATTTTGATACATTTTCCGTTCTTGATTTTTTTTTTCAGGAATATGAAATATGTGAACTAAATAAGCAAGTGCTTAGCAACCTAAGAGAATTGTTTTTCATTCTTGTCAAGCCTGAATGTGATTTGCTAATGATTACTTCCATCTTTGATGCGTGCCCCCTTCTACAAAAGTTTCATTTAGTGGTACGCTAATTGATCTTATATAGGATTACTAATGCTGTCATCTGGTTGTGTTCATAGTTAAATATTGATTGATAACATTTTGCTATTGCAGATAATGGAAACATCAAATGTAGGAAATATTGATGTTGGATTTCACAAGTCAAATGGATTTCACTTTGAGTTGGAAGAAATCGAACTTAGTGGATTTTCTGGATCTGAGAATGAGATGTGTTTTGCTTTGTACATCCTTAAATGTGCTGCGACCCTCAAACGAATGCGTATTATCAGGTGCCCAAAACGTTATGTGGGAAGTGGTAGGTGGGATTGGATGAAGAATGTGGAAACTCAATTTAGTAAAGAGAAGCGGAGAATGATTTATGGACGATTGCAAGGGCAAGCCCTTTCAAAGAGCGCTCAAGTGATTATCGTCGGTTGATATGGGCAGTTCTGGCATGCTTGGAGATTCCTTTAGTACCTTTTATCGGTATCAGCAAAACAACACATGAATTTGTTTAAACTTATTGTTTCGGTTTCTACTTATTTATTCTGTTTATTTAAAGGATTGCAATTTTTTCCACCATGAAAGTAATGTTTCTCATGTAATCTCACGGAGTAAGAGCACAACCTAGTGATAAAGCTAACCTGCAGAACAGAAAATAACCGAACTTGCGTCAATTTTTTTATTTGTCATGAATTCAAAAGCAAGTTGTGCTACAAATTAGTGCATTTGCTTTGGAGAATGGCTCAGTATGCGTAATTTTTTTCCTCAGGAATGAACACTAGTAGTACTTTTTACTGGGCACACTTACTGAAAAAGAATATATCTATTAAATGAAACAAGTGTAACAAAATGGGGTCCTCTAACCTTTAATAATTTTCCCTTAAATGTGCAATTGTACACTTTTGCTTGATATTACCATAAAGCCTAGTTATGGAAAAATTAACAGCTTAAGGAAGTAAGAACAGAACGACTTGAATTTTTTAAACTAGATAATTCTTTTGCATCTGGCAATGTTTAATCTTCCATGTATGCATACTATAATGTTGTCTGGGGATACAATCACTCTCGAGAAAATATCCTGTAATGCTTCTTCAAAACCTAATTATACGTAGTCTCCTCCCCAGATCAAACTCAGACAAATGTATGCTCCTTCAAAACCTAATTATACGTAGTGTCCTCCCCAGATCAAACTACATGGAATGGTTAGGCCACCCATTAGATTTTTTTTTTGAGAAAAGACGATAAATTTCATTCAAACAAGCTCAGAAGCTATAATGTTTAGAATCAATACAGGTAGTTCATCTAAAGCACAAGATTCTCTAAACGAAAGACGTACTAATTCGTGAGCCACGCGATTTCCGTCTCTACCAATATGTTGACTCCAGATTCTCCACCTTAGCCTTGAGATCAGCAATAAGATTGCCATAGCTCGCTCGAACCTCTGAATTACCCCAAATGGCCTCTATAATCAGTGAAGAATCCCCTTCTAGAATAATATTGCTCTAGTCCCGATTGCAGGCAAATTCAATGGCGAATAAGGCAGCTCGAGCTTCCGTTGCTGAAGGCTCAAGTGGTCGTCGAAAGCATGTCGATGCCCAGCCTAAGCAAGCTCCAGTAGTTGATCTTGCAATTACCCCCTATTAGATCAACAAAGAAACGAAGAGGAGAACACGATTAAAATGGAACAAAGAAATGCCCAAATTGAAGAAGAAGCAATCCCTAAATTGGAATAATAATCAAAGAAGAATAGAAGGGCAGAAGTGTCTTTTCCTTTTATAAGTCGGTTTATAGTTCTGTTAAGCAGTTAACTAGCCGTTGTATATTTATCTATATATATTCATGTAATTAGTAGAGTAGATAGATTAATTCATTATTCATTTTACAAGTTCAGTTTACAAAACAATTTCTTTGTAAATTCTTCATTAGATCAATATACAATTTTCCAGTTTTCTTCACATATGTTCAAATTATATACTTAATATGGTATCAGCAGTAAATAGTCTTCTATCTTCGCAATCCGCTGCACACACACACATTCATCTTCATCTCTGCTCTTCATCATCTTCAACAATCCAGTTCCAATCAATTCACGATCCATCTAGCAATCAGAAATTCAAGAATCATCAATATTCAGATTTCTTGATACACAATCATCAGTTTTCCATCATAAACAGTTTCAAGATTCATCACTCACAAATCATCATTTTCAATATCATCATTCAAACGATCAGTTCGCATACATTCTCCAGATTCAGTAATTAAATTCATCAGATATCACAAAGAATTAGACATCTACAAAATTCAGATCTCAGTCCAATACAATTATTTTCTTCCACTTTCAGGATACATATATCAAGGTTCTTTACTGTCTGTCTTATATCTATACATATCAATACCTTCTCTCATCATCTACCTTTAATGCTTTAGTCATACATCAATTTTAGCCATGTCCACACCACCAGAAATTACAACCCAACTCACTCACACACCTACCAGAAATTGGTTTCTGAACCCTTAACAGAAACCAACTATCAATCTTGGAGCCATTCTATGCTTCTTGGTCTCAAAGTTAAAAACAAGATTGGCTTCATAGACTCTTCCCTACCCAAACCTACAGAAGACCCTATTTTAATCAACACTTGGGAGAGAAATAACACCATTGTGGTGGCCTGGATTTTCAATGCAATCTCTAAGGAAATTAATTCTAGTATCAGGTACCACTCCATAGCTTCTGATCTTTGGAAAGAATTAGAAGAAAGATTCATGCAAGGGACTGGACCAAGACTGTTTTCTATTAGAAGAGAAGTGGCTCAATTGACACAAGGCAGTGACACTGTTGACACCTATTTCACCAAATTAAAATCCTTATGGGATGAAATCCAAAATTGTAGACCAGATTGTACCTGCCACAAGTTAGATTCCTATTTTCAAAATGAACAATTAATGACCTTTCTTATGGGACTACAAGACTCATTTTCTAACCTTAGTTCTCAGATCCTAATCATGGATCCTTTACCAACTCTAAACAAAGCTCTGTCTCTTGTAATTCAAGAAGAACATAAACTTTTTTTAAGATCATCTACCAAAGATTCACCTAATCTTCATTCACTTGCATTTTCTGTCAAAAATTCTCCTGCTTACCAACCCAGACCAGCATCCATCCCCTTTTCAAGACCACCATTTTCCCACCCTACTAGACCACCACCTAACTCTTACACCAATGCTCGTCCTAACTTACCACCTGCTCCAAACCAACCTAACTCCTTTAGACCTCAATTCCCTAATCAGTTCAAAAGAAGGGACAGACCCTTCTGTACTCACTGTAATATGGCAGGTCATACCATTGACACTTGCTTCAAGATATATGGATTTCCACCTGGTTACAGGCCTCCTTTCCCAAGGCAGGTTACCCCCACTGCCAATCAGTTTCATTCCACTGTCCCTGACTCTCACCAATCTGGTATCCAAAACTTTGTCAAAAACCTAAAACCAGATCAATATGCCTATCTCTCTAGCTTGTTCTCCACTCAACAACAAACACAACAATCTCTGCCTCAGTCAGGTGACTCTACCTCAAACACATTCAATGTTACTACTCAATCAGGTACATTTTTCTCTAATATTTTACATTCTCAGTCCATTAACTCTCAAAGTTGGATTATAGACTCTGGAGCATCCAACCATATTTGCACTGACATAAAATTGTTTTCCACCATAACTCCCACTTTAAACACTACTGTTTCCCTGCCTAATAACACTATCATTCCAGTTTATTTCATTGGTAATATTAACATAAACTCTAATATCACTCTACTCAATGTACTTTACATTCCTACCTTTAAATTTAATCTACTTTCTGTCAGTTCACTTTTACACAACAAAAAGTACACTATCACATTTTCAGATACAAACATTTACATACAGGACATACACAACAACAAGATGATTGGTCAGGGTAGCTTACTTGCTGGTCTTTACATTCTCAGCTCAGACTGCTCATCTGCTCCTTTAGTTCCTGCTTCCTGCAATACAGTGTCTGTTAGCTTATGGCATAATAGATTAGGTCACCCCTCTTTTAAAAGGATGTATGCAATTAAAGATGATCTTCATATTTCTGATGTAACATCACATTCTCACACACATTGTCAAATTTGTCCTCTGGCTTAACAAAGAAGACTTCCATTTATTTCTAATAATCATTTTTCTAATTCTGCCTTTGATCTTATACATTGTGATACCCACATCATATCCCCTCTCATGCTGGCTATAGATATTTTTTTACTATTGTTGATGATCACACACGGTTTACTTGGATTTATCTCATGCATAGAAAATCTGATGTTTCTTTTCTTATTCCTAAATTCATTACCATGATACAAACTCAATTTAATAAGACAATCAAACAGTTCAGGTCTGATAATGCACCAGAATTTGCATTTACTGATTTATTTTCAAAACTTGGTATTTTGCATCAATATTCCTGTGTTCAAACCCCTCAACAAAATTCAGTGGTTGAGAGGAAACATCAACATCTGCTAAACATTGCAAGATCCTTGATGTTTCAATCTCAACTACCTATTGAATTTTGGTCTGAAGGAATTATGACTTCTGTGTACTTAATGAATAGAATCCCCTCCCCTATCCTACAAAACAAAAGTCCTTATGTTCTGCTCTACAACAAATCTGTCAACTATAACTTTCTAAGAACCTTTGGATGTCTTTCCTACGCATCTACCCTACCTGACCACAGAACCAAATTTCAACCTAGAGCAAGACAGTGTATTTTTATGGGCTATGCCCCTGGTGTCAAAGGGTACAAATGCTATGACAATATCTCACATGAGTTCTTTCTTTCTAGGGATGTCACATTTCATGAGACTATTTTCCCTTTCAAGGATCCCTCACTCTCTTCTTCCTCTACTCCTTCTCCCTCTACCTTCTCACCTCCTGATGATAATTTTCCCTACCCCAACTATACTCCTCATTCTATCACTATCCCTTCATCTACTGTTATTTCCAACCCAACCTCATCATCTCCCACTCCCTCTGATATTCCCACTCCTCCTTCTCCCTCCTCTTCTCTTACTTGTCCTAGCCCTGACCCTCAGCCCTATCTTAGAAGATCTCACAGGCCAACTAAAACTCCATCCTATCTCCAAGATTACCACTGCCTTACTACATCTTCAAAACCGCTGACTAATTCTATCTATCCCCTCTCCTTTGTTCTTGACTACTCAAATCTGTCTACCTCATATGCTGCTTTTATTTCTCATATTTCTCAAGTTTCAGAACCATCATCTTATAAGCAAGCCATTAAGTTCCCTGAATGGTCTCAAGCCATTCAAGAGGAACTTAAGGCAATGGAGTCTAATTCTACATGGACAGTGACCTCTTTACCATACAACAACAGCCAATTGGCTGCAAATGGGTGTTTGAAATAAAGCACAATCCAGATGGTTCTATTGAAAGGTACAAGGCTAGGCTTGTGGCCCAAGGTTTTAGCCAACAGGAAGGGTGGACTACATTGATACATTCTCACCAGTTGCCAAATTGGTAACAGTTAGAGCCCTACTTGCTCTATCAATGGCCAACAACTGGACCTTACACCAGCTTGACATCAACAATGCCTTTCTAAATGGGGATCTACATGAGGATGTTTATATGGAACTCCCTAAAGGTTATACTCCTACACTTACTACCAGCTCCAATTCAATCAAACAGGTATGTAAGTTAAATAAATCAATCTATGGATTAAAACAAGCTAGTAGGCAGTGGCATAACAAGTTAACTGAAGTTCTTACTACCATGCATTTCAAAAGATCTCTTTCTGACTACTCCCTTTTTACCAAAGGTACCTCTCATTCCTTTATTGCTTTACTTGTTTATGTTGATGATATTATTATTGCTAGTCCTAATTTGGACCTTATTTCAGAAACTAAATCCCTCCTCAGTGCTACATTCAAACTAAGGGACATGGGTACTCTTAGATATTTCTTGGGTATTGAATTGGCCTATTCTAAAACAGGATTAGTTATTTCCCAAAGAAATTATACACTACAACTGTTACAGGACACAGGCTACTTAGCCAGTAAGCCTTTACCTCTACCTATGGATCCTAATATTAAACTCTATCAAGATGATCATGACTTATTACCTAATCCTTCTTCCTATAGACGACTAATTGGTAGACTGATTTATCTTACAATCACAAGACCAGACATTTGTTACACAGTTCATAAACTTAGCCAATTTTTGTCTAAACCATCAGTTAATCATTTATCAGCAGCACACCATTTACTTAGATATTTAAAGGGTAATCCAGGTCAAGGTATTTTCTATCCTAGATTCACTAACATCTCCTTATCTGCATTTTGTGATTCAGATTGGGGCAGTTGTTTAGTGACAAGACGATCTACTACTGGTTTTTGTACATTTTTAGGCAACTCACTCATCTCTTGGAAATCTAAAAGACAACACACAGTTTCCAAATTCTCCGCAGAGGCAGAATACAGAGCTATATCAAGTGTAACTAGTGAGATTTTATGGCTTACCCAGTTGCTCAAAGATTTGAATGTCCAGCTTCAATCACCTCCAACTCTGTTCTGTGATAATGCGTCTGCAGTCCACCTTGCCTTAAATCTAATCTTCCATGAACGAACGAAACACATCGAAATCGATTGTCATTTCGTTCGTGAGCACATCTCTCGCAAACACATCAAATTGCTCCCAATCTCCTCCGCAGCTCAATTAGCAGACATTTTTACGAAACCTCTGTCCAGAGTACCATTTCAGTTACTATTATCCAAATTGGGCGTGAAAGATATTCACTTGCCAATTTGTGGGGGAGTATTAGATCAACAAAGAAACGAAGAGGAGAACACGATTAAAATGGAACAAAGAAATGCCCAAATTGAAGAAGAAGCAATCCCTAAATTGGAATAATAATCAAAGAAGAATAGAAGGGCAGAAGTGTCTTTTCCTTTTATAAGTCGGTTTATAGTTCTGTTAAGCAGTTAACTAGCCGTTGTATATTTATCTATATATATTCATGTAATTAGTAGAGTAGATAGATTAATTCATTATTCATTTTACAAGTTCAGTTTACAAAACAATTTCTCTGTAAATTCTTCATTAGATCAATATACAATTTTCCAGTTTTCTTCACATATGTTCAATTTATATACTTAATACCCCCAAACCGCAAATACCATCTGCCATATTCACTGTTGCATCGAAGTTAAGCTTTACTTTGTTCTATCCCGGAGGCAGCCACCTGGGAATCTGTCTGCGAGCTCTTTCAATCGGATTTAGCACTAAAGCTGAATCTTTCAGAAACTCACTACTTACAAGCAAAAGCAACAGTTGACAGGGCACAATGTCCGTGTCCTTCGAAAATGTGTTTATTACGGGTGTTCCAAAGAGACCAACAAATCAAAATGCAAAGTTCGAAAGTTTGAGAGTATGTGTTCGTCCTCAACTTCAACACCCAGTCCAAGAAATTTGCCCATAAAAACAACTGATGTACAGACCATGGAACGTCACTTAACGCTCAGACTTGACGTGAAAACGGGCACCCTGATGAAGGGAATTTTCGTCTAAGTGTCTGGTCCACGTCCGATGTGCCACGTAATGATCTTTTCCGCTCCACAGTATGGAATCCTAAGCTAGTCAGATCGAGCAAGACTCCACTTCAAGGTTCATAACCCTGTGCTCAAAGAAACTCGTCAGGTTGTGCCGGTGGTTGACCCGGCGCTGACCCCCCGATGCCTAAGTCAGATCAATTCAAGGCATAGCATAATATAGAAGAAAAGTAGTAGTTAAGTAGTTAAGTCGAGCAGAATCTACCTTTAAATGTAACAAATGCGGAGTATTTATAGGGGGAAAATCGGATCTTTCGGATCGGTCGGGTCGGATCTTTAGTGGTTATGTCGATATATAGAGCAGATCTGGTCACAATATGTATGTCGATATATGGTTGCTCTTGTCACAATATATATGTCGATATATGGAGAAGATCTGGTAACAATATGTATGTCGATATATATAGCACATCTGGTCACAATATGTATGTCGATATATATAGCACATCTGGTCACAATATGTATGTCGATATATGGAGCAGATCTGGTTTTGGTCTTACGTGTCATATGCCATGTCATTGATAATATTTGTTATATCAATAGTCCCCCAAGTTCAAGTGTTTCGATATTGAAAATCGAAGCCTTGAAATTGTGATTCTCTGTGCATTTTGATCAAACGAATTCTATAGGCTTTTATTCGACGTAATGCCAAAATAGAAGTGTTTAATGTGTGAATCTATATCTCGAATATATATATATATATATATATATATATATATATATATATACATATACATATACATATATATATACATACATATACATATATATATACATACATATACATATATATATACAATACATATACATACATACATATATATATACATATACATACATATATATATATATATACATATACATATATATATACATATATATATATATATATATATATCGAATATATATTATGAATATATCGAATTTTGATGTAGCTTCTAAATAGCAATATATATATTGGTGAAGCCAATAAACTTATATCATGTATGCATATAAATATCAATAAATATCAATAAGGCAAATACGCATCGAATTTTTCATTCTTATGTCAAATTGAAGTATATATATGTCGAATTGAAGAAGAAATTGAGAGATCAAATTTATAAGTCTATATCGATATATAGCAAGTATATCGATATATCATGTATACTGACTGTGACGGCCCGGCTCCGCGGGTCCGTCGGATAACAGTCGAAAAAAAATTATTATTTTTTTAAAAAAAGAGTTAAAATATCGGAACTTTTTTTTTTAAATAGAAACGATAAATCAAAAGTTTTAAAGCGGAAGCGTTTAAAAACAAAATAAGAACCATTTAAATTACAAAGTTTTTGACGAAAAAGTAAAATCAATTTTCATAATAGAAGTTTAAAGCGGAAGCATTTGGTCACAACATATCTATAGATTTGAACAAATCAACCGAGAGAGATAAATAAGCAATTTATGAAAATCTTGTCTCTTTTATGAAAATATAAATCAACTTTAAATATTCAAATATTCTAAGCAAGGTTTAAAACAAAATCGAAAAAGAACATAAATCGATAACAAAATATAACTACTCTCCCAAATGCTAGGGTGGGACCGCAACCGTGATGACCTAACCGCAACTCGACTATTATATTCCAGAACACCTGAAACTGAAAAAAATGAAACATGGAACGCATAAGTTGATCGTCCAACTTAGTGAGGCTGTGTGCAAAATTTGCATGGTAATGCGTGTATGCAATATATTATATAACGTGAACAAGTTATCAAGCAAATTAAGCATATATTCAAGACGGAAGAAACACGGAATTCACATAACCAAGAATTGATGATGCCGTCCTCCACTTACCCTCCATCCTCTGTCTGATGTCCATCCAAACACACCAAGTAAGGAGCGACCTTACTATCTAAAGTGCATCGACATGTCTTTGCCTAAGTTTGTCCTTACTCCCCAAGTGTTCCTCCCCACTTGGATTGTAAGGCCAGGCCTACGGGTAACCGTGACAATCCTGCCGGCCCTTGCCGGCCAGGTGGTTCATAACAAAAGCCCTCATATATATTCTTACTTTTCACCAATTTCTAACGACTTCCGATTCACTCCGGGTAATCTAAACGACGATCCGAACGGTCAATATGTAGCCCCATGTGTGTAGGACCCTCACACAAAATTTGGGCATGATCCAACGGTGGAAGAAGATTTAATGATCGAAAAACCGAGGCTGTGCAGGGTATATCCGAAAATTCTCTTTCTAAATGTGTTGTCTCTTTCCCTCTCTTCTTAACTATATTTAAGTATTTTTAAGTTGTAAAGAAGATAAAGTGGGTTTGAGGGAGAGTATTTAATGGACTATGAAATCTGATTTTTAGTGTATAGATACATATACACACAATATGGGGAAGAGGTGATTATAATTACTCACCAATTCCACCAATGAATTTCTTTCTTGGGTGGTGGAGTTTACTCCACCCAAGGGCATGCTTTAGCAGCCCTTAGGCTGTCCTAGGAGGGTAAATTATTTCATTTTGGCAGCCTACAAGATTCTAGGGCGAATTTGCACTTTGCCCCTTAAAATTTTGAAAACTTACATTTCAGTCCTTGAAATAAAATTTTTGTGCATCCAAGCCCGAAAAATTTCAAAAAGGTCTTAATGTTATTTAAAAGTAACTTTTATATTTTTCAATTATTTCAAGCCCATAAGGTCACAAAATTTAATTAAATTGAATATTTTAGTTCAAATTAATGCTTAACTTCAAGAATAAAACGTGGCACATGAAATTGGGTTAAAATCCAACCAAAAGGGTCCGAAATTTTTGGGGCGTTACACTGACACATATGGACCAGATCCTTAGAACATGTGGTTCGACCTATAATGTGTGTTGATATGCACAAAATATATAATATTGAGCAGATTTACATAAGGTCGATTATATGGACCACATTTGATCACAATGGAGCATATTTGCTCATAATAATGGAGCATATTTGCTCATAGGTCGATTATGTGGACCAGATTTGATCACAATGGAGCAGATTGGTATACGTCGAATAAGGTCTGATCGAGTCATGATCGACATAGTTTTATGTAGCTCGATATGTTTCATTTTGGTACATCGATGATCTTGTATATTAATGACCATGTGTTTGGACCATATTTGATGCTAAGATCAAGTTTGTTACGATATTGTTCGACATCGATGATGATTTAGTTCGATTTATGTGGTACATCGATTAGAATCGATGATAGGATCAAGTTTTATTATGATCTAGTTGATCTGGACGATGTAGTTGATCCAACTGATCTGGTCGAGCTTAATTAGTGTTTCCACCACGTGATAAGTTGACTAAGTGCCATGTAAGGATATCCAAAATATGGTATATCAATAGTCCCCCAAGTTCTAGAGTTCTATTATAGATTGAAGTCTAGAAGTTGTAATTTTGAACTTATGATGCAATCGTCAATCCAATGGGTGTTATATTTTGTTGATCGAACTTGTGATTGAGGTTCTCGTTGGTTGAGTAGCTCGAGGTATATAGTAGTTGGTGACCTTTTAGGTCTAATAGGTCGATCAAGGCTGTCAAAGAACCCGATCGTCTTTTGTTTTCAATTATTCCCAAAGTTCTTGATGTCATCGAAGAACATAGAATGTTGATTTTGAGAATTTTGATTTTGAAGTCGAGCATGTCAATTTTTAGATGAAGGCTTGTGTCTTTTGTGTCTATTTTGCTCCTTTAATGTCGACATATTATGGTCGATATTTTGATGTCGACATACTCTAGTCGATATTTGATTTCGATATATTTTGGTCGATTTCTGATGCTTATCACTTTTTATAGCGCTAGGATTCAATACTTTGAAGCTATCGGAGGGCATGCTTTGAAGCTATGAATCGTTCAACTTACCACTTTCTTAGTGTAAGGAAATCGACGCTTTGAAGCTATCGAAGGGGTTAATGCTTTGAAGCAATCAATCGATTAACTTATCACTTTTTTAGTGTAAGAAATTCAAACTTTGAAAGTTGTAGATCAGTTCATCTTAGCACTTTTATAGTGCAAGGAATTGAAGCATTGAAAATTGTCGACTGTTCATGATCCAATGATTTGAAAGTTGTCGAAATGATTGATGCTTTGAAAGCTATCAACTGTTTTAGGATTCGATGCTTTGAAAGCTGACGAAATGATTGATGCTTTGAAAGCTATCAAATGTTCATGATTCGATGCTTTAAAAACTGTCTAAAGGATTGATGCTCTGAAAGCTATCAAATGTTCAGGATTCGATGTTTTGAAAGCTGTCGAAAGGATTGATGCTTTGAAAGCTATCAATTGTTCAAGATCCAATGCTTTGAAAGCTGTCGAAATGATTGATGCTTTGAAAGCTATCAACTGTTCATGATTCGATGCTTTGAAAGCTGTCGAAATGATTGATGCTTTGAAAGCTATCAATTGTTCAACTTATCACTTTTATAGTGTAAGGAATTGACACTTTGAAAGTTGTAGATATAATTCTTCGCGTTTGTCGATTAAAGATTGATTTCTTTTTCTTCTTTTTGCTACATAATTAGTATTTCTAGAAAGTTTGCCAAACCATAAAATTGGTCGAGCTCGCCGTCGATCGAGGCTTTTCATAGTTGTCAATGACATTTAGCTTTCTTCATCGATCTCGTCATCAATGAGGTCGATCGATGCTTTCATAGCTGCTTATGATCTTTGTTTTCTCGTCGATGATTATCATCGAGCTTCCCTTTAAGTAGGTCGATCAGGGCTTTGAGGCAAACTGATGACTTTTGATTTCCTCTTCATTTATCTGGTCATTGATGATGTCGAACAACGCATTTATGGTTGTTTGATGTCGAACAAGACTTCCAAAGATGCTTTGATGTTGAACAAGACTTTCAAAATATGCTTGTGAAATTTTGTTCCTCTTCATTGATTTGAGCAGTATGGTTGTTTATGTGAACAACATGACAGTTTGCTCCTCTTTGTTTGATTTGAGCATTATGATTGTTTACGTCGAACAACATGACAATATTGCTCATCTTCCTTGATATGTCGAAGAAAATGATATTTTGCTCTTCTTCATTGAATTTGTTTATGTTGAAGAACATGAGATTTTGCTCCTCTTCCTTGATATGTCGAAGAAAATGACATTCTGCTCCACTCTTCATTTATTTGATTATCGATGAAGTCGATTGAATGCTTTTCAAAGCTACTTATGTCGAATCAAGACTTTGAAGTTGTTTGTGACATTTTTGCTCTCCTCTTCATTGATTTGATCATCTATGATGTCGAACAACGCCTTTATGGTCGTTCATGTCGAACAAGGCTTTCAAAGCTGCTTGTGAAATTTTTGCTCTCCTCTTCATTGATTTGGTCATCGATGATGTCGAACAACATAACATTTTGCTCTCCTCATCATCAAGCTTGCCATTGATGATGTTAGAACAACGTCTTTCAAAGATGCTTGTGACATTTTGCTCTCTTCTTCATCGATTTGATCATTGATGATTTCGAATCAAGGCATTTTAAGTCGAACAAGATATTTAGCTTTCTCATCATCGATATCAAACTTGTCATTGATGATGTCGAACAACACCGTTATGTCGAACAATGCATGTCAAACAATACCTCTTTTTATGTTGACATTTTGTTTGCTTCATCATCGAGCTCATCCATCTACGTGGTCGATCAAGACCTTCATGTGTTTTCTTCATCATCAAGCTCTACATCGATATCAAGCTTGTCATTGATGACGTCGATGAACACATGTTATGTCGAACGAGGCTTTTTACGTCGAACAAGGCATTTTGCTTTCTCATCATCAAGTTTATCATTGACAACATCGAACAACACCTTTATGTCGAACAAAAGTCTTTTGATTTCTCATCATCAAGCTTGTCATTGATTTGATCATTAATGATGTTGAACAATGTCTTTTCTAGCAGCTGATTTTGATCATCGATGATGTCGAATAGACCTTATTCGATGATGTCGAAGAAAGCTCCCATTGCATTTGATAAATTTGATCATCGATAATGTTGAACAAGGTCATTTACGTCGATCCATGCATGTCGAACAAGACATTTTATGTTCGAACAAGACATTTATAGCAGCTGATGAATTTGATCATCGATGATGTCGAACAATACTTCATTCGATGATGTCGAAGAAGTCTTCCATTGTATTTGATGAATTTGATCATCGATGATGTCGAACAAGGTCATGTACGCCAAACAATGATGTCGAACAAACCTCTTTTTATGTTGATGACGTTTTGTTTGCTTCATCATCGAGCTCGCACATCGATGTGGTCGATCAGGGCTTTGGGATTTCGACTCCAGGAGTATTTTGCTTGCTCATCCATTATCTACGGGTGTTTATCGATGAGTTCCTTCAACTCTGCTTGAGTAACTTGACAAAGTCTCATTCTGGTATTGAAGGTTTTATATTTGGTTGTTCCTCATCGCATATGCTTATTCAATCAACTTTTATGTTGTTTCTAAGTTGCTCATGTTCTAGCGATGCTGCAGCTATCCTTGATCTGGTCATCGTTCTTGTTCGAGCATTGGTTAGAGGTTCCCACAGACGGCGCCAACTGATGAAGGGAATTTTCGTCTAAGTGTCTGGTCCACGTCCAATGTGCCACATAATGATGTTTTTCGCTCCACATTATGGAATCCTAAGCCGGTCAGATCGAGCAAGACTCCACTTCAAGGTTCATAACCATGTGCTCAAAGAAACTCTTCAGGTGGTGCCGGTGGTTGACCCGGTGCTGACCCTCCGATGCCTAAGTCAGATCAGTTCAAGGCATAGCATAATATAGAAGAAAAGTAGTAGTTAAGTCGAGCAGGATCTACCTTTAAATGTAACAAATGCGGAGTATTTATAGGGGGAAATTCGATCTTTCGGATCGGTCGGGTCTTTTGGGTCGGGTCGGGTCTTTTGGGTCGGGTCGGATCTTTAGAGCAGATCTGGTCACAATATGTATGTCGATATATGGAGCAGATCTGGTCACAATATGTATGTCGATATATGGAGCAGATCTGGTCACAGTATATGTGTCGATATATATAGCAGATCTGGTCCCAATATGTATGTCGATATATGAAGCAGATCTGGTCACAATATATATGTTGATATATATAGCACATATGGTCACAATATGTATGTCGATATATGGAGCATATATGGTTTTGGTCTTACGTGTCATATGCCATGTCATTGATAATATTTGTTATATCACACCCAGCCAAACAGTGAGCTAGATCTTCAATAGTCCTATGACAAAAACAACAATTCCCCTCCACTTGTACCCTTCGTTTTAATAGATTTGCGCAGGTGAGCAACACATTCTTACAAGCACGCCACAAGAAGATCTTTACCTTGTTTGGTAAATTTAATGCCCATAACCACTTCCATTCAACCGAACTACCAGCACTCGAGTTGCTCCCTGCTTCATTTCTTATAGTACTATTCATTTTAACTCCAAGGTGTGTTAACTCTACAAAATAGAGTTAATTTCTATATCTTAATGCGGGGAATGACATTAGTTTCTTGAGTTCTTGGATCGTTTTCATTTGGTTTAGCTTGGTTTATCTCGTTGGTGATTCACGTACTCATTTTGGAATTTTCTTGTGAATGTTTCATATTTTATCTTGATTTTTGGAAGTGCAAACAGCAACCTCTTCGCTGGAGCAGAAAATCTCTCAGCTGGAGCGAAGCAAAATCACAAAGCAGACAAAAATCTTGGACAGCAGCGTCTCCGCTGGGACGAAACTAATTCTCCGTCGGGGCAGAGATTTCCGCGGACTTTAGTTAGACTGCCCTAATTTGACTTGGAAACATATATCTAAGTGGAGGAAGAGAGAGAAAAGGGATCTTGGGACACCTTTTTTCAAGAAGCGAAGACACCAAGAACAAGAAAATATCATTGGGGAGCGTGGAAAACATTGGAGAACACAATTCTTGAAGATTTGAAAACATATCTACTTCTCTTTTCTTATCTCTTTCAATTATTTTTCTCTTTTGTGATCTTCTACTCATGACGTTTATTATTCTCGAGTTTATTTCCGTTTTAGCTATGAACTAAATTTACTTTTCTAGGATTGCAATGGAATTCTTTGTTTGAATTGATTGTTACTTATTTTTCCTTATTCTATTATATTGAGATTTGTTGTTTACCCATTCTTGTGCTTTAATTTCAATAGCCTGATCAACTATTGTTTCACAAATCTAATTGAATCGGGAGAGGAAATTAGGTTTTAGGTTAAAGATTGGGTAACCTTTGTACGAATTGCACCCACATTGAATTGGGAATGTTGGTCCCAAGTGGTCAAATGAGGTCTAGAGGGGGGGGGGGGGGGGGAATAGACCTCTTAAAATTTATCTTTAAAAATCTCTAACTTTTTCTGTCAGCAGACTAAGCTGATCAAGAAATGTAAGTAGACTAAGTTGATCTCGCACAAAGCTTTGAACAGCAGAGTTGACCACTCTTCTGATTTTATTTAGCTGATTTTATCAAAATCAGAGTTTTAAATTTACTAACTTGCAGCGGAATTATATAGTGTTTTTCATAAGTTGTTTTCTTAACTTAGAAAAAAATTTATCCCCAGTTTTGCAAACTCCTTTTAAAGCTTTTCAACAGTTAACTTTTACGTGTTTAAATATGCTCTTTGAAAATATGCAAGAAAATAATGCAAGTATAAACACAAAGGATTTTTATAGTGGTTATATGGATAGAAATCATTTAGTCCACTCTTCCAAGTCACTTAGGTCTTGGGTTATACTATAAACACACAGTTTACAATATACAATGCTTGCGCCAAACAACAAATGAAATGGCCACAAGTGCGCAATAGGAAATCACAAAGAAACTCCTACTCTCTGAAGTAATATCGCTCACTTAGATGGATATCTACTTCTCACAACACTTTTCTCACAAAATCACTCAGATTTGTATGTATATTTATTTTTCTCTCTATTCTGCTTCGTCAACAAATGACTCGGCTGTTGAGTGTTCTGTTCTTGAGGTTGAGACTTAGAAGAATTCTGCTTCGGATTTAATCTCAGTTGTGTTGTCTCTTCTTCTTCAACCCTTGAACTGAAATATTTATACTTGAGATTTGAAAATCTGCCCGTTGAGAGATCGACAGGTGTCCAAATCATCGAGTACTGGTCCCTTCCGCAGAAACGGCTACCTGCGACTAATCACTGTACACTCTGATGTACTTTCTGTCAGTTCGCATTAAATGCACCAAGCTGATACGAGGTTTCTCTTCAATCATTTGTCATAAATACCCTTCCTCTTCAGCATTTATTACTCCAAGTGCATTTATTACCGTTGCAATAACTTCTGATCCACTTCCACTCTGCTGATCGAAATCACTCGTCTGATGTACACTCGGCTGATCCCAAACTGAACTCATCTGATTTGAGTCGGCTGAAAATCCACCAGTCTGATTCCTTTCTTCAGCAACAGATCAGTAGTCTTCTGGACCATATTTGACTCGTCTGAAGTAAATTCTTCCTTGGTCAAATATCTTCTAAGGTTTGAACTAAGCTTCCATACTTAGCTGATGACTTTTGGAAATCATCAAAACCTCCCTTCACTTTTAAGTTTTCATCTTCATCCAACAATTTCCCTCTTTTTGATGATGACAAAACTTCAGCTAAGTACCTGTACCTAAAACTAAAGTTAAGTCCTCAAAAATTTCTGAGATAGAAATGATGTGTTGGAAACTTGACTTTTATAGATATTCTTTTGATATTACAGCACAAGTTTACAAGAAAATTGACTTAAGTGAAAAATACAAATAAAGTAAGCTGACACAAATTTTCAACAGATAACCTAGTCTAGAAAATCTAGTCTAGTCTTCAGCTTCTTTATCTTCTTCTTCTTCCTCTTCTTCAACTTCATCACTTTCATCATCTTCATCTTCTCCACTGGAAAACATATCAGCATTAGTCAAGTTTCTTCTTGCAGCTTCAACTCTGCTTTTGATTTCTTGAATTATGCTGGTTTTCCTGAATGGATCTAACTGTTCTTCAGCAGTGTCCTTAGAAGCAGCTATTTCTTTGTCAGTCTTAGCTACGTCCTTGGGCTCTACTTCAGCATCGGTCTTTTCACCATCAGCTTCCTCTTCAAGTACTTTATCTTCACTTGGCTTTTCAGCAGCAGCTCGTTGGTCTTGTACTTGAACAGTTGCAGCAGCAACACTCTTCTTAGCTGATTTCTCTTCCCCCTTTTTGTCATCAGCAGCAGGGTTGAGTATATCAGGAGAGACGTTAACAGCAGCATAAAGCTTTTTGATATTTTGATCCACAACTCGGAGTTGATCAGAGTGATGATTTTGAGTTGTTTCCATTCGAAGTTGAGTAGTCTTCATCTCACCAGATTTGTCATTTAAGTAATCAACATTCAGCTGAAGTGTTGATATTTCATCTTGAACTTTGTTAGTGACAGTTGTAAATTCTTGCATGATTGCAACATTCTTTTCAATCTCAGCTTCACCAACTTCCTTCATGACTCTAGCAATTCCTGCAATATCAGACTCGTGCCTTTGAAGAGCAGTGTGCAGATGACTCACATCAACTTTCACGTCTTCAATACTTCTGTTCATGCTCAAAATACTCTGAGTCAGTGCAAGGGAATTGTCTGGTGGTAGAGGAAAATTTTCTATGGCTTCTTGCACCATCTTTGCAGTAGCCTCCTGCATTTGCTTCAACATCAGCTGATTCCTCTTTTCCATTTCCTTCATAGCATTATCAATCAGCATCTGCATTGACTCCATCAGTGAAGAATGAAAGTCAGCAGCTGGAACAGAGATTGATGCTTCAGCAGGCTCTTCCAGTTGAACATGAGCTTCATGAAGAACTGGACTCTCTTCAGCTTTCCACTCAATAGCTAAAGGAATGTCTTTGACAGCAGCAGGCAGTGACTTGTATGTGTCAAGATTTATCTCCACAGCTTGCTTGTCTTTCTTGAGTTCTTCATCAGTCGGCTCATCAGCAATGTGAATTATTTCAGTACCATCAGCAGACACAACAGTCTTCTGATGAATCAAGTCAGCTGGAACAAAAGGTGAAGTAGACTGTTGAGCACTCAGCTGTTCTTGATAAGTACTGATTTCTGAGCCAAAGGCAATGTGCTGTAAACTTGGTAGAGTGGGCACATCACTGGTTGAACCAGGTTCATATCTTGATCTTTCAGCCCATTTCTCCATAGTAGTATACACAACAACTTTAACTGCTCTATCAACGAGGTCATCAGCAGGACCTGGCTTGTTTGGCAATGAATCCTTGATAGCAGTTGCCTTTTGACTTACAATGACTCTTGCAAAGTCATGTAGTTTGTCTCTGACAAAGTCTGAATCCAACGCCTTTGCAACAGAAGTTGTCTGCAGCCAACTTAGAACCCAGCGTCCTTCATCAGCAAACTCCTTCCATGCTTGGATTTCTTCCTCAGACTTGTTCAACCTATACTCCCTCCATCTGTTGTACCTTATCTTTTCTGGGAGAAAGGTGGTTCTTGATTGAAGCAGCTGATTCATCCTTTCTAGCTCAGCTTCAAACTTCCTAAAGACATCAGAGTCACCTTGAACAATATAAAGTGCTCTTCTGACTTCAGATTTCTTTCTTTTGATTGGTTTAGCCCTTGGTAGAAAAAATTCTCCTTCCTTGGGTTTGCCAATCACGATGCCTTCTGACCTTCTTGGTCCATATGCATCCTTCTTACTGTCTTCTAGAGCCTTGGCCAAGTCTTCTTCTTCCTTGGCAGCTAATTCAGCTTCAGTCATCTTCTTGACTTCAGCATCTTTTTTGCTAGCCTCAAGAACTCTTTTAAGTTCAGCGTCATCACGCTTCCTTTGTTCAGCTTCCTCACGCTTCTTCTTGTGATGAGCAGACATTTTGGTTTTGCCAGTCCTTCTCTTTCTGGCATCTCTTGATTCAACAACTGGTGCCTCAGCTGTTGGTTCGGGAGCAACAATTGCTACTGGTGCAGCAGCAATTGGTTCAAGGATATGCACTTCAGGATCCTTTTGAGGTTGAGCAACCTCAGCAGTTGGTGCAGAAGTAGTCTGTTTGACTTGTTCAGCAGCTGACTCCACGGCAGCAGACTTCTTCTCAGATCCAACAGGCCTCTCTGCTGTTGGAGGACTTTCCCTTACCAGCTCAGAAAGTTCATTATCTTCTTCAATAAACGTCATCTTTTTTCTGGCAGTCTTTTTGGTGTGATGGACATCAGCCGATGTAGCAGTATCTTTCAACGCGCTCCTTGTCCGTTTTGCAACGTTTTCAGCTGGCACTTCAGCTGAAACAGTTCTCTCAGGAGATATGTCATAGGCCATCTCGTCAATCTCCTTAGTTGTCTGATCTATGATAGCATCAGCAACTTTCTTATCTTTAGGCGAAACTGTTCTGGCTTGAACAGCTGGCTTGGCTGTTTGAACAGATGCCTTAGTTCTCTTTGCTTTAACAGCTGGCTGCTTTGGCTAAGCAGCAACCTTTCTCTTTGGTTGCTACTTTGTCTTTTCTGGAGTCCCATCAGTTGTCTTTGACCGAACAGGCTCATAAACCTTCAACTCCTTAGCATTATGGATGACTTTTCCATGGGTCATAATGCAACCAAGATTTGAGAATAGATGACTGAGAAATATTATGTGTTGGTGTGACCACGCTGCTTGTGATCAGCCAAAATGTACCACATGAAGGTTGCCCAGTTCTCCTTCAAATCATAATATACAGCAATCATGGTGTGAAATCGTTTCATCGGCACACTATCCAGCGAAAATGTGCAATTTTCCAGAACTTTGGCAACCAAATCTGCCATTCGCTGAAACTTGTCCTTCAGCTGATTCTTCTTGATATTGCCAAACAAAACTTCATTCTTCTTGGCAGCCAGATTCCAGAAATCTGCTTCCAAGGGCTCAGCTAGAGTAGAGATTTATGTGGAGCCTTCAATGGAGAAGTGATATTTCTCGTGCAGCAGCTTGGGAGTTATGCAAATATCATTTCCCCCAACTTCAGTCTTGATTTCCAGCTTATCAAAGTCAGGCTTTGCCTTCGAACCATAGTACTCCATGATTTGATCTTTAAACACCATTGTTTCATGTGCCTCCATGAAATCAACCAGTGTAGCAGCTTTGAATTTCTACAGAATTTCTTTCATTTTTGGAGTGCCAGTCGTGTGGTAAGTTAGGCAGTTCAGGAACCTACCTTCAGCATTAGCTTCTTTGGCAGCCATTTCTGAAAAAGATTAAGGAAAAACGAGAGAGATTTGCAGAAATATTGAATGCAAAAATACTCTTGTGCTTTTGAAATTTTGAGGGTGCGTAAAGGTTAGTAAGCTGATCAGATCTGGATTTATAGTGGTTGGTTTGATGTCGGTTTCCGTGATTCGTGCCAACCGTTAGATCAGTTACTGAAAAGTAGATCGTGTGAGCGATATACGCGGATTTCAAAATACATTAAATATGTCAGACGGGCGGGAATTTGAAACGCCACTTGTCTGTTACTTATAAAACGTGTTTCTGATAAAACGTTTTTAATAAAACACTTGAATATAAGCTGACATAAATAAACAGATGAGTAAAATAATACTTATATGATAGATGACTTGTCTGATACAATATATCACTAGTGAAAGCCAATATCTAGTGATCTTCCTTTGCTGTTAGTCAATCCAGCAAGATAAATAATCTTCAAGTCTTCAAGAATTAAGAACAAATCTTCTGATTAAAACAACTTCAACTAACTGTCATTGAAGATTTCATCTATAAAACAGGAGTACCGCTAGTCTTACACGTTCCCCCTGAATTCAAGAATTCATCAGTCAACTAGTCTGTTGAGAGTCAGTCTTCTTGAAGTATAACACTTGTTGCTATCAGATTAGTCAGCTGTTGAACCCAGTCTTCTGATAGGTTCCCCCTCAGCTTATGAATCCAATTTTAACAAGCCCAGTTCCACTCTTAGAGTAGAAAATCTTGCATCACTTAATGGTTTGGTGAAAATGTCAGCGATCTGATTATCTGTATGAACATACTCAATAATAACATTTTCTTTTTCCACATGGTCTCTGATGAAGTTAGTTTGATCTCAATATGCTTAGTCCTGGAATGACTAGTAGTATTCTGAGTAAGTGAGATTGCACTTGTATTGTCACAGTAGATAGGGATTCCACTGATCTTGAGATTATAGTATTTTAGTTGATGTTTCAACCAAAGTATCTGTGCACAACATGCTCCAGCAGCAATGTATTCAGCTTCAGCAGTAGATATGGATACTGAAGCCTGTTTCTAACTCATCCATGAGATCAGACGACTGCCTAGAAATTGACAGGTACCTGTAGTACTCTTCCTATCAATTTTACAGCCAGCAAGGTCAGAATCTGAATATCCAGTAAGTTCAAATCCTGATTCCCTTGGATACCACAATCTCAATTCTTGTGTGCCTTTGAGATACCTTAATATCCTTTTAGCAGCTAAGAGATGAGATTCCTTAGGATTTGATTGAAATCTCGCACAAACCCCAACAGAATACATAATATCAGGTCTGCTAGCTGTTAAGTATAACAGTGACCCAATTATGCCTCTGTACTTGGTGATGTCAACTGATTTGCCATCTTCATCCTTGTCCAGACGAAGTCCAGTAGACATAGGAACACTAACAGATGAGCTAGTTTTCATACCAAATTTCTTGAACAGATCTTTTGTGTACTTTGCTTGATTAATAAAAATACCATCAGGTAGCTGTTTAACGTGTAATCCAAGAAAGTAATTTAGTTCTCCCATCATGCTCATTTCAAACTTGTTCTGCATCAGCTTAGAGAACTTCTCACACATCTGTTGGTTAGTTGAACCAAAAATAATATCGTCCACATATATTTGAACTAACAATATATGATTATCCCATTCAATAGTGAACAAAGTCTTATCTACTTTACCTTTGCGAAATCCTTTAACTAAAAGAAAATCAGATAAAGTATCATACCATGCTCTTGGAGCCTGTTTCAGTCCATAGAGAGTTTTCTTCAGACGATAAACTTTGTCTCCTTGTTGATAAGCTTCGAATCCAGGAGGTTGTTCAACGTAAACTTCTTCTTGCAATTCTCCATTGAGAAAAGCAGACTTCACATCCATCTGATAGACAGTGAAGTTCTTGTGAGCAGCATAGGCTAAGAATAATCTGATCACTTCAAGCCTTGCAACTGGTGCGAATGTCTCATCAAAATCAATGCCTTCTTCCTGGCAATAACCTTTGGCAACTAGTCTTGCTTTGTTTCTGGTAACAATACCATCTTCATTCATTTTATTTCTGAATACCCACTTAGTGCCAATTACCCTTTGATGAGTAGGTCTGGGAACTAAGTACCAGACTTCATTCCTTTCAAATTGATTCAACTCTTCTTGCATTGCTTCAATCCAGTGAGAATCACTAAGAGCTTCATCAATCAACTTAGGCTCAATTTGTGAAAGAAAACTTACAAACATTGTTTCATTTGCAGTTGACCTTCTGGTTCTCACTATATCCAATGGATCACCAATTACTAAATCAGGTGGGTGATCTCTGAGCCATCTGAGATCAGGTTGCAAATCTGGATGTTGTCCTCTTGATTGATCTTGCAACACTATTGTTGGAGTCTCAGTAGTAGT
>JAYDYQ010001904.1:0-35776 GCA_034814905.1 Penstemon davidsonii
AAACCTACTCATATTCGACTCAATTAAAGTTTTTTTAGCTCAATTTATTTAAACAACACGTTTAAATATAATCTCAAACTTCATAAAAAACATGCTTGATTAATATTTACATAACTAACTCTCTTATATATGAGAAAAAATATTCATTTTTTATTGATTTATTAAAAGACTAATATATCCTCACATGTTGTAATAATGTGGGGGGCTCTCTATGATAGGATTCTTAGACCATCTCCAAGACCAAATTTTAGGTTGACTTAAATCTAGTCTCATATTTAAGTCTAGATAAAGTAAGATAAAACACAACATATGTGAAGAGAAAGAAAATATAAATAATTTTTATTTTGTTTAAATAAACACAACATATTTTTACGAATGAATAATTTACATCATTTCTTTTCTATAAATAAATATTTTACATTCATTTCTTATAATAAATATTTCAACCACATGCACTCAACTTTTATTCAAATGTCAAGATCTATTCTCATATATCATCATGGAAACTATACATCTATTTAGAAACATATTATTTCCTTTTACTTTCATGAATAAAAAATTCACCCACTACTTTAATAATTCATGTGAAAAACACCACTCTTTTTTTTTTTTTCTTTTTTCTTTTGGGTAAAAGTAGGGCAAAAATATGATTATGGTACAAGGATATGGCCTAAAAAATATTTAACAAAAAATTAATTTTTTACATCAGAATATGCAAAAAATAAAAAAATTAAGAATGTCTAACAAAAAATCATCTTAAGAAAAGTTAAACAAAATAAATATTTAGCAACTATTAAAACTTGGAATCCTAGAGACCTGAAATTCAAGTTTTAAGGATTGCGGGGAAAACTTTATGTATAGATGAGAATAGTGGTAGTTTAGGAGGTTAAAAGATAGGTTTAGCATCGATCCCCACCATTGAAGATGGTCTTAAGTTTCCTGCATCCAGGGCCGGCCTTGTTTGAAGAAAATGAAGGAGTGCATCACCAAATATCATTCTTTAGACCATAATTTCCTGTGGAATTCCTCCAAACAACTCACTCAACCATACTGGGTGGGGAAAGGACTCAACAAAACCCGACCAGCCATCTCTGTTGATTTACCACGACCCGATTAGCACCTCCTCCGACACAACAGATTCTGGACCCGACACTTCAAACTCGTTGAGGTGCTGTGACTCGACCTGACCCGACAACTGACTTGACCTGACGCCAAATAATTCTTATAACCACTGACACACTTACTGCATCATCAATAACCAGGACCTGAAAATTTCGAGTGCAAAAAGAGATTGTCCCATTATGGGACCAAAAGTGCAACAAATGGATGGAATGGGGGTGTCTAGTCATGCAGGACTGGATACGCATTTTTGTGATTGTTGTGTTAGGAGTTTACATACAAATAGGAGGTATGGAAAACTAAAAAAACCATAGCACTAACCTTCAGCCGAAATTGAATCCACCCGGTGGAAGTTGAATGCCATTTCCTGCAAAGTTAAATCCAGCTTGGGTACCATCATCGGTAGGTAAAGTCTCATCATCCTCCTCTTGCCACTATGTTTCCAGTATATTGACAGCCTTTTCGTAAATTTCATTGTTGTCGTGACTCTGTAAGGTCTCAATCTTTTCTAACCCCTCTGCTTCATCTATCAATTGGGAAAAATAATTCACATCTCCAGTATTACCCTTCTCTGCTTCACCAACTTTCAATATGTTTTCTAGGCCCTCTAGGCACACAAGGACAATTCTTGGATCACTGCAAACTAGAAGATCACACAGAGGCTTTATACAATTCTGATTCACCAAGTACCTATAAGTAAATGCATATCGTTCTTTAGAAACACACACAAAAGAGAAAAAGATTAAAATTTTATAAACAATAAAAAGAGTTACAATATATGTTCATTGGTTCCAAAGAAGATGGCGTTTGAAATAGCCCATGCAGCCTCTTTCTTTATCTCAAATGAAGCATTCTGAAGCAGATTGACCAGGGGACCTATTAAGCCAGCATCAATTACAGCCTGCCATTCAAAAGCAAATCCAGTTAGTATGATCCGATGCAAATATCACACTGAAAGTGCCATGTGACCTTAAGCAGCCACTAATGAATTCTGAATGAAATTAAAAAGTTCTTAAACACTGAAATAAAAGCTTCATAACAGTTAATAACAAATCTACAATTGCGGTAGAACATCACAATGGAAAACAATGAAAGAAAACTATAGCCAGAAGAGATACAAACTGAGAACTTTCAATTGCAAAGCTTCATGTTTGTACCTGTAATTGTTCTCTGTTTACAACAGTGATATTTGAGATTGTCCAGCATGCTTCTCTCTTGATGTTCTTCTTATAATGGTGAGTCAAGAGGCTCAATAAGCAAGGAAGTGCACCATGATCAATTATATACTGGAAGGACAAAACATAGTTAAAGACATATTGAAGATTATACTAGCCATTAAATCCGCAGCAGGCAAGTTAATATGAACTACGCTGAGAATAATATAAGCTGACATTCCATACCTGAGTTTGAGCATCATCACCAGTCACAATATTTCCAACTGTACGAAGTGCAGGAACAAGAACTGAAGGACAGGGATGACTGAAACATGAAACATGTAAATTTTTCAAAACTCAAGCAAATATATAACAAGAACAAGGATATACAAGTTAATGATGCAAAATGCCACTCACAGGAGGAGCTCAACAAGTCGTTGACAGACACCAGCTTCAATCACAGCTTGAATTTTGTCATTTGTACCATCAGAAAGGTATGAGAGAGCCCAGCATGCATTTGTAAGCACCTCTTCATCGTTTGAATAAACGAGATGTTGAAGAGCTGGTCTTACCTAATAGAAAAATTCCATAGAAAAACCCGAGATTGTAAACGCCATCAGCAAGACACCAAAAAAGGGAAAAAAAATCGGATGGCAACAAAATTTGATACCAAACCTGCTCGAATGGAGGCTGTGGCCATCCTCTGCA
This sequence comes from Penstemon davidsonii, assembly GCA_034814905.1. NCBI lineage: Eukaryota > Viridiplantae > Streptophyta > Magnoliopsida > Lamiales > Plantaginaceae > Penstemon > Penstemon davidsonii. Next base: position 2,982 of record JAYDYQ010001904.1, read on the forward strand.
GAAAATTGACAGTGTCCATGTGGCATTTCTCAGCATTGAAAGCTTAGCATTCTCATTCAACAGAGAAAGCACGGGAACCAAGGCCCCGTTGCCAAGGACAAGGTCACGGCATTTAGGAGAATCGACCGCAACATTACCCAATGCCCAAACAGCCTATAGTAATGAAATAAGTAAAGAAATAAAAGCAACCTTTTTGTTAGCAACTTCATTAATAGGCAGGAAAGTACTTGATCATATTCTGTCTGTCACAGTTTATCTAATAGTAATACCTGCTCACGAACATCGTCACTGGGAGAACCCAAAAGTTTCACAAAAATTGGGACTGCTCCATGATCAATAACAACCTTAGTGTTGTCCGACGTTCCAGAGGCAATATTTGTGAGTGCCCAAGCAGCCTCAAGCTGTATAAAAAGTCATAAGATGAGAAAAACCAGAAATCCCTTAAACTACTTAATACTACAGCCTAGACACAACTTCGAACCTGGATCTGGGGGAAATCTTCCCTCGTAAGGAACTCCACAAACCGAGGAACAACACCAGATTGAATTACTTTTTGAATAGGAGGGTTTCTTTCTGTTAATTTAATTTAAGGAACAGTTAATAGTCATCCTGAAACAATATATACAAACGAAGATGCAAAATTAAATGAGACTGCAAGCCTTACCAATTGACAGCAATTTGCGGAACTTTGTAATTGCTTCCAGCTGCAAGTTTCCATCATTCGACCAAACCCCAGCAATCATAGAAGGAAGGCTCTCCAACTGTACACAAATCACTCAAATTCACCACAAAAACATGACTACGCAACCAAAATAAACAACCATAAGTGCAAATTTCCATAAACCTATATCCAGTTAAAAAATCGGTAAACCTATATCCAGTTGAAATTTAAAAGGAACTTTACATATCAGATCCACAATCATCCAAAGTATTTAGATAAATAATATGCACTTTCTCCTTTTTCAACCATATTCGGTTCGCAATTATCAAAACACTTCAAAGACATCAATGCATAACCTAATCATACAAAATTCGAAATTAATCTTATACTAAAAATTTCCAGTCTCACCCAACCATAAACGCACATATGCTCAACTTACAGTATCCAGCAAAAAAATAAAAAAAATCACTCTACCTTTTTCTCCAGTTGAGAAAATTGGAGAGGTGATGAGAATTGTTGTTGCAGTCCTTCTCTTCGCTTCTTCAGCAAGTTTTCTTCGCGCTTACTCTTTCGGATCTCCACCAAACTTTCCTCCCTACGCCGCCGCCCCTCATCAGCGTCCACCGCCACCTTGTAGCGATTCCGTCGGGCCTCCTTCTTTGCTCCCGGCCTCAACGACATCGTTTATCAAAAAACCTAACAAAAATCGCTTCGATAGATCAAATATTGGTGAATAAACCGATTAATAAAGATTACTTATACATATATACATATACATGATCGTACCTGAGCGAGAAGAATTGGAGAAGAAAAAAAGAGGCAAGGTTTGAACTATTGGGCATTGGGTATGAGTTTTGAATCCTCTTCTTAAATAGTCCATTCAGTATGGGTTAATTACAAAAGTTATCCTTTTATTTTATTAATTGTCCTCCAGCCTCCCTAGATCACTATCAGTCTCCAACAAGCATTCTCGTGTATTTAATTTTATTTTTAGCATAAAAAATATGGATTCATTTTTAGGGATTAAACCAAATAAAATTTGAAAAATTAAAAAAATTAAATATTAAGGGATAATTACATGGACCTCCCCTGAGGTTTGGAGTAATTATTGTCCAATCCCCTCGCAATTTCATAATTACATCCACCTCCCCTGACGTTTCAAAAACCTTACATTTTGATGACGTCATCGCCGAATTTTTATTGAACTTCCTATTTTACCCTTGAGGTTACTGTAGCTATTTTGTTGGACAATTATACCCTTGTTATGTTTGGTACATAGGAGGGGTTTCTTTGCAATGTATATGTATAAGTATGGGTTCAAATGTTATAAATTTACATGAAACTTATAATTAGTTTATTACTGTATATGTATTCTTAAAATAAAAATATAATAAAACATCAACGTTTTTTTTCAATTTTTTTTCATAATGCTTTTACAATTAAAGTACAAGGAAAAATAAATAAAATATGGTTAATTATAAGAAAAAAAACAATATAGAACATAAATAAAAATGTAAATACATTCAAACTTCACATTTAATCCGTAATTTTAATAATTTCAATTTTTTTTCTAATTATAGTAAAAGAATAAATGAATTTTAATAGTAGTGTATGTGTATTCTTAAATTACAAATATAATAACACATCATTGATTTTTTCCAGATTTTTTTCATAATGCTTTTACAATTAAAAGTAAATCAATTATGGTTAATTATAAGAAAAAAAATTGTGGAACATAAATAAAAAATGTATATACATTCAACTTTAACATTTAACCCGTAATTTTAATTATTTCAATTTTTTTCATAATTAAAGTATAAGGATAAATTAATGAATTACGTTTAATCATGATAAGAAAAAAAACTTGAACAATAATTATTAGATATTATAAAAATGCTCACATGTTTAGGGTTAGAGTCTTTTTTTTATGTATAAATTAATTTTTGCAAGGGTAGTATTGTAATTTTGTGTATCATTGCAAGGGTAATATACGTCATTTTGTAAGATTTTTCAAATGTGGGGGAGGTGGATGTAATTATGAAATTACAGGGGATTGGGCAATAATTAGCCCAAATCTTAGGGAGGTCGGTGTAATTATCCCTTGCAAGGGTAAATAGGAGTTAATCTGTTTTTTTTAATTTTTTTAACTAAAACCGACGAGGACAATATGGTCATTTCACATCATTTTGTAATGTTTTTCAAACGTGGGGAAAGTGAAACTAATTATGAAATTGCGAGGGGATTGGACAATAATTAACCCAAACCTCAGGGGAGGTTGATGTAATTATCCCAAATATTAAGGGTGAAATAGAAAAAATAAAAATATTAGTGTAACATGATATAACTTTCTCTTTTTATACGACATAGATGTAATATGATTCCATTCAAATTTTAAATTCAATTGAATTATTCACAAGCTAAGGAAGTCATTTGACCGGTCAAAATAACAAAAAATGACAAATCATAAGGAATGAGGTGGAAATAAATTTATGTAATGTAATACTTCGTGTCTCATATATAAAAGTTCTATTTAATTGATTGTACTAAACTTGTGTAGCTACTACGAATAATAGTGTTTCCCAACTAAATACAAGAAACTTGTAAAGGGATAAATGAGATAAACTCCATTTTGTCATGCCAAATATATGTAAAACTACAATATAAAATATTTATTGCATAGAATATTATGTACTTTTAAATTATTTGACAACAACATCATATTCAAATGTTTATTGAATATAATATTCTTATACTATTAAATATCCAACATAAAATTTCTCATCTGTAAAAAATTTAGCAGCTTATTTTGTATTAATGCCTTAATGGGGACAATACTGGCCCAAGTACTAAGCAATTTGGATTGGGACTAGGGGCTCTACAGTGGGTGAGCCCCCAAAACTTAATATGTAATGACAGTAATGGGTATTTTGGTTTTTCAGATTTGTTATATGATATAGTATTATAAAATTAATTTTTTATTTGTTATGTATATACGATATATAAGAGAGTTAATGATGTAACTGAGTCAAAGAATCAAATATCTAAACTTAGTTTTATTTTTTATTGAATTTGAGATTGTATTTAACATTGATATTTTAACGACTAAATTCAAAATTATTTTAATCGAGTCGAGCTTGGTATGATGATATCATCTTATGTATATAACGAACGAAGTCCGAACTATCTTTTATCGATTGGTCATATGCTAAGTATTCAATAGCTTTGTTTAAATAATTTCATCCTAAGCAGAATTATTTATGAATTGTGACAGCCACGTGAACTCATTTTGTAGCATAATTATAATTATAAAAATATAAAAATTCTATTCACTTTATAGCTAAAAGCCGAATTTACTGACGTCTTGTTATAGAATTATGTTATGTATATATACTTCTAAATTTTTTTCCAAACGGAAGAATATTTTCAAAATTAAAAATTATAAAAGCATACTATTACGATTTATTTTGAAAAAAGAAAATTGGTTTAGTCAATTGTAGTGTTTGTTAAATGTTGTTAAGTAATGATACAATGTACAACAATTCTGATCTTGTCTTGGTAAAGGTTTATCATTACCCACAATCCTGATGTTAAATCATTGAGGTGTGTTTATTTCATATAAAAAGCCATTTTTTATTTATGATTATATAATTTGGCATGGGTTAATTGAATTTAATTAATCCAAGCCATGTTATTTTAAAATTTAAAGACTCACAACCACATGATGATTCTATTTGATATGGCTTATCTTATTATTTTTTAATATGGATCGGATCCATGGATCAGATCCAAATCCGATGGATCCGATCCACAATGGATCCACTAAATTTCACTTGGATCGGATCCGGTTGAAATCCAACAAAATTTGAATTTGCAATGGATTCACACATAAAAGGTGTGGTTCTAGTGTGGATCCATAATGGATTCTGGAATGGATCCGCAATGGATCCGATATGAATCTATAGCTGGATCCACTTAAAAAAAATAAAAATAAAAAATTTCAACTCATCATCCCCACCCCACCCCCACCCCACCCCACCCCACCCCATCCCACCCCAGGCTCACTTACCCACCCCCACCCACCACCACCCACCCCACCCACCCTACCCACCCCACCCTACCCACCCCACCCACCCCACCCGATTTAACTCATTTCTTCACCGTTTGCATCAATCTTTTCACTAATTTCATCGATTTGAACGATTTTTGACCGGTTTAACCCGTTTTTTCACTAATTTCTTCGATTTAAATTATTTTTGACCGATTTAAACAATTTTTTCACCGTTTCGCCCATTTTTTCACTAATTTCATCGATTTAACTCATTTCTTCACCGTTTACATCGATTTTTTCACTAATTTCATCAATTTGAATGGGTTTTGATAGATTTAACTAGTTTTTTCACTAATTTCATCGATTTGAATGGTTTTTGATCAATTTAATCATTTTTTTCACTAATTTCACTGATTTAAATTGCTTTTGACCGAATTAGCCCAATTTTTCACCATTTTCCACTAATTTCATCGATTTAAACAGTTTTTGACCGATTTGACTCATTTTTCAACATTCTGATCGTTTTTTCACTAATTTCATCGATTTAAATTATTTGTTGACCGATTTAACCCATTTTTTCACCATATTCGCCCTTTTTTCCACTAATTTCATCGATGTAAATCGTTTTTGACTGATTTAACTCATTTTTCACCATTTGCATCGATTTTTTTATCTAATTTCATCAACTTCAACGGTTTTGACCGATTTAACCCGCTTTTCTCACTAATTTCATTGATTTAACAGTTTTTTTACTGATTTAACTCATTTATTCACCGTTTTGCATTAAATTTTTTCACTAATTTCATCTATTTTGAACGGTTTTTGACTTATTTAACCCATTTTTTCACTAATTTCATCGATTTAAATTATTTTTTTAATGATTTAGCCCATTCTTTCACCCTTTTCGCCCGTTTCTGTCCATTTTTTCATTAACTTCATCGATTTAAATCATTCAAAATCGATGAAAGTAGTGAAAAAATCGATGCAAATTGTGAAGAAATGAGTTAAATCAATCAAAAATGGTTTAAATCGATGAATTTAGTGAAAAAATGGGTTAATTCAGTCAAAAATAATTTAAATCGATGAAATTAGTGAAGAAACGGGTTAAAACGGCTAAAAATCATTCAATTCAATGAAATTAGTGGAAAAAATCGATGCAAACGGTGAAGAAATGAGTTAAATCGATAAAAAAAACTGTTTACATCGATGAAATTAGTGGGAAAATGGGCAAAACGGTGAAAAAAAATGTGTTAAATCGGTCAAAAATAATTTAAATCGGTCAAATTAGTGAAGAAACGGGTTAAAACGGTAAAAAAATCATTCAAATCGATGAAATTAGTGAAAAAATCGATGCAAATGGTGAGTTATATCGATAAAAAACGGTTTACATCGATGAAATTAGTGAAAAAATGGGCAAAAACGGTGTAAAAATGGGTTAAATCGATCATAAATAATTTAAATTGATGAAATTAGTGAAGAAACGGGCTAAAACGGTAAAAAATAGTTCAAATCGATGAAATTAGTGAAAAAATCGATGCAAATGGTGAAGAAAGGAGTAATATCGATAAAAAAACGGTTTAAATCGATGAAATTAGTGAAAAAATGGGCAAAAACGGTGAAAAAATGGGTTAAATCGATCAAAAATAATTTAAATCGATGAAATTAGTGACGAAACGGGTTAAAACGATAAAAAATAGTTCAAATCGATGAAATTAGTGAAAAAATCGATGCAAATGGTGAAGAAAGGAGTAATATCGATAAAAAACGGTTTAAATCGATGAAATTAGTGAAGAAATGGGCAAAAATGGTGAAAAAATGGGTTAAATAGATCAAAAATAATTTAAATCGATGAAATTAGTGAAGAAACGGGTTAAAACGATAAAAAATCGTTCAAATCGATGAAATTAGTGAAAAAATCGATGTAAATGGTGAAGAAAGGAGTTATATCGATCAAAAACGATTTAATTCGATTAAATTAGTGAAAAAATGGGCGAAAACGGTGAAAAAATGTGTTAAATCGGTTAAAAATAATTTAAATCGATGAAATTAGTGAAGAAACGGGTTAAAACGGTAAAAAATAGTTCAAATCGATGAAATTAGTGAAAAAATCGATGCAAACGGTGAAGAAATAAGTTAAATCGGGTGGGGTGGGGTGGGGGTAGGGTGAGGTGAGGTAGGTAGGGTGGGGTGGGGTGGGGTGGGGATAGGGTGATGTGAGGTAGGTTGGGGTAGGGTGGGGTGGGGGTAGGGTGAGGTGAGGTAGGGTGGGGTGGGGGTAGGGTGAGGTGAGGTAGGGTGGGGTAGGTGAGGTTGCGGGTCGAAAATGATGAGACCATAAAAGGGAAAATGAGGATTATTTGGATCCAACATGAGTCCCACCATGGATTCATGGTGGATCCACCATGGATCTATCATGGTTCCACATATTAAATGTGAAAATTCTTCAATTGGATCGGATCCATATAAGATCCATAATATTGGATCCATTTAGGATCCGGTCCATTTGAGATCCAATCCGTAAGAATCCGATCCGAATCCAATCCGGGTGATCCATTTGCCACCCCTATGTAATGTGTATTTTGGTTTTTCAGATTTGTTATATGATATAGTATTATAAAATTAATTTTTTATTTGTTATGTATATACGATATATAAGAGAGTTAATGATGTAACTGAGTCAAAGAATCAAATATCCAAACTTAGTTTTATTTTTTATTGAATTTGAGATTGTATTTAACATTGATATTTTAACGACTAAATTCAAAATTATTTTAATCGAGTCGAGCTTGGAATGATGATATCATCTTATGTATATAACGAACGAAGTCCGAACTATCTTTTATCGATTGGTCATATGCTAAGTATTCAATAGCTTTGTTTAAATAATTTCATCCTAAGCAGAATTATTTATGAATTGTGACAGTCACGTGAACTCATTTTGTAGCATAATTATAATTATAAAAATATAAAAATTCTATTCACTTTATAGCTAAAAGCCGAATTTACTGACGTCTTGTTATAGAATTATGTTATGTATATATACTTCTAAATTTTTTTCCAAACGGAAGAATATTTTCAAAATTAAAAATTATAAAAGCATACTATTACGATTTATTTTGAAAAAAGAAATTGGTTTAGTCAATTGTAGTGTTTGTTAAATGTTGTTAAGTAATGATACAATGTACAACAATTCTGATCTTGTCTTGGTAAAGGTTTATCATTACCCACAATCCTGATGTTAAATCATTGAGGTGTGTTTATTTCATATAAAAAGCCATTTTTTATTTATGATTATATAATTTGGCATGGGTTAATTGAATTTAATTAATCCAAGCCATGTTGTTTTAAAATTTAAAGACTCACAACCACATGATGATTCTATTTGATATGGCTTATCTTATTATTTTTTAATATGGTTAATCCTAATTAATTTTATGATAAGGTGGTTAAAGAAATAACATTTATAAGATTATCTTGATCAGAATTCTATCTATTAGTGAGCAGATAAGAGGGAAGAAGAAGTCTTCTCTCTCCACCGATAAGAAGAAGATATGTCCCCATAACTCATGGTTATCATAAACTCTTCAAGGCCAATCCAAGAAAAAGAAGAATCTCAACAAGACTCTCAAGAATCTATATAAAGGGACATGAACTGGAACACATAACATAATCAGTCAATCAACAACTCTACTCAACTTATGGCAATTAGTTTCTAGAAGCCATTTGTAACCTGCACCAAAGCCGATTGTAAGTCGCACCCCCAATGTAAGTTGCACTCCTTCATGTAAGTGCCCACATACTTTCATGAAAATCTCCATCAAATAGCCATATGTTTGATGGAATCTTGAAAGTAGTCATTTGCTCGATGAATGCTCATGTCAGTAGCCATCTGCTGATACAAAACCCTTCTTTCAGTAGTTATCTGCTGAGTAGGATGATCCTTTGGTTGGTAGTCATCTATCAGTAAAGTTATTGCTTTGAGTAATTTTCATGTTCATATCATTCTATGAATATAGGTATCACAACCATAGTGAGAGTTTTTCACATCAGAATCAATTAGTTTACATGACGATTCATGCCAAAGACTCATATATTTGAATTCATTTAATTTTTGTAAATTAGGAAGATCATAGACTTGGTTTTATTATGTATTTTTGTATTGCAATCATTCAACATTCATTTTTATATAAATGCATTAGGGTTTTCCCAAAATCTGTTATTTCTATATTTATCAAGCGATCATTTTTAATTAAGTTTGACATTAAATAAATGTAACGGCCTGACTCTGCGGGTCTGTCTGATAATACTCGATTAAATTTTTATTTAAGGAAAATGTTAAAATATCGATTTTTTTTAAACGGGTATAAAACCAAAACGAAAATTTAAAAGTTTAAGCTATTTGTTCATAAGCAGCCAACAATTAATGTATAAAATAGTTTATATTATTTAGTTTATTGACAAAATAAAAATCCATTTTCAATTGAGAAAGTTTAAAGGGGAAGCGGTCTAAAACAATATAAGAATAATTTAAATTACTAAGTTTTTGAAAGAAAAATAAATTCGATTTAATATTTATAGATTAAAGCGGAAGTATTTAAAACAAATCTTGAAGGAAAACATGATGTGATGAAACAAATTGTGAAACCCAACATGAACAAAACAAGATTAAGATCAATATTCGAGAAAATTTAAAATAATCTTCTCTAAAAATGATCACTTCACAAAATTAGCTACAATAACAAGATATTATAAAAAGTGACTTAAACGTTATAGGAGTTTTGAAACATCAGTTCAAGGGAGGATCTTAAAATCAAATAAGAATTTAAACTAGAGTGCAACTACTCTCTGAAACTAGAGTGGGACCGCAACCATGATGACCTGACCGCAACCTGAACTATCGTTTCCCCAAACACCTGTAGCTGAAAATATTGAAATACGGAATGCATAAGTGCATATGTGCGTGTGATGCGTGGATGCGACATAATATACATGAGCATATACAACAGTATAGTAAATGAACACATGCTATAACAATTCAAGCACGTTAAACAAGTAACCAACAGTTATTGATGCCGTCCTCCTCTTACCCTCCAATCCAAAGTAAAAAAAACCACCACCAAACACTCTAAGTAAGATGTGACCTTACATAACAGTGCACATTGACGTCAAATGCCAGGAGTTTGACATTCACTCCTCAAGTGTAACCTCCACACTTGGCTCGTGAAGCGGGTCTACGGTGGATCGAGGTAACCCTCCGGCCCTAACCTTTCAGGCTACCCACGATTCCGCACAATAATTATTGGTCCCAAGTGGTCAGATGAGGTCTAGGGGGGGGGGGGTGAATAGGCCTCTGTATCTTTTTAAATTTCTCCAACTTTTCTTATCAGCGGAGTAAGCTGATCGAAACTTGTGAGACCACTCGTCTGATTTACTTATCTGTTTCAATTTAAATCAGAGTTTGAAACTTGTATGCAGCGAATTTGTCAAGTGTTTTTCAAACAAGTTATTTTCTTACTTAAAAGACTTTTATCCCCAGTTTTAAAACTTCTTTGAAAAAGATTTTAGTCTTATCAAAGTGTTTGTATGCTTTTGGAATATGCAAATAAAAATGCAAGTAATCAAACACAGTGAATTTTTATAGTGGTTATATAGACAAGAATGTTTTAGTCCACTCTTCTAAATCACGAAGATTTAGGTTGTACTAGAAACACTAAGTAACCAAGTACACTCTTTTTGCGCTTTTACAACAAATGATAAAGCCACAAGTTCGTTATAGGAGATCACAAAGAAAACCTATACTATGAAGTTATATCACTCACAAAGATGGATATACACTTCGCACAACACTCAAAGTTTACAGAAATCACTCAGATTTTGTTTTTGCTTGTTTCTTCAACTCGGCTTTGTCAACAGATGACTCGGCTGATGGTAATCTGTTCTTGAGTTTTTGAGACTTAGAAAATTTGCTTTCTTGATTTATCTCTCAGTTGTGTTGTTGTCTTAGACTCTTGAATGTAGATCTATTTATACTCGCGATTGAATTCTGCCAGTTGAAGTAAGACAAATTTTTTGATCTTCCTCGAGTACTGGTCCTTGTTTCAGAACGGCTTCTGCCACTGTTCATTGTACAGTTCTGCAGTACTTTCTGTCAAGTCACATTTAATGCACCATGCTAATCCGAGGTTTCTCTTCAATCATTTGTCATTTTTCACTTCTACTACGCTGATTGAATCCACTCTGCTGATTCAAATAGAACTCATCTGATTTGACTCTGCTGAAATCCACCTGTCTGATTCCGAACTCAGCATCAGATCATTAGTCTTCTGGACCATAATTCAAGCCTTCTGATTTTACATGTCTTCTTAGATTGAATTCCCCAGAGGTTTCTAAGCTTCCATTACTTAGCTGATGACTTTTTGAAATCATCAAAACCTCCCTTCACTTCTTCATCTTCATCCAACAATTTCCCCTTTTTTGATGATGACAAAACTTCAGCTAAGTACCAGTAACCAACTAAAGTTAAGTCTTCACACAAAATTTCTGAGATAGAAATTAAGTTGGATAAACTTCTGTAATATTTTATTGATTTAGAACATATTACAATTACATCATATTACAAAAAGAATGAAAAAGTTACATAATTTTACAATGAAGTGATAGAAAGAAGTAAGCTAATCAAGTCTTCTGATTCTTCTGAAACTTCTTCTTCTTCTTCATCTTCACAACTAAGAATAGTTCTAATTTCTTGGCAGCAGCCTCAATTTTAGGTACATCTATTCTCTTAGCCTTCCGAAATGGATCAAGCTGTTCTTCAGTAGAATCCTTAGAGGCAGCAATTTGTTTGTCTTCCTTTCCCGCCTTCTTGGGTTCTTCTTCTTCAGCTTTATTTTCAACATCATCAGCAGTTTGTTCAGCCTCTTCAGCAGCCTTAGTATCTTCATCAGGCTTATTAGTAACCTCTTCAGAACTTTGGACTACTTCGGTAGCTTCTTCAGTAGCATTTTTCTTGTTAGCAGATTCCTCTTCCTCCTTTTTGTCATCATCAGCAGGGTCGAGTTTCTCAGCTTGAACAAGAGTAATGTTTACTGCATTGCATAGCATCCTGATGCTGTGATCCATTACAGACAGTTGTCTATCTTGTTGTTGTTGCTTGGAATGTAGTTCTTCAGATCGGTACGGCACAATATCATTGCTTTCACTCAGCTAAAACTGAGACTGAAGCACTAAGTTCATGCTTGAGGTAAATTCTTGCACTAAATTTGAAGTCTTTTCCTCTGCAGCTTCCATGGCATTTGCCACAACAAGATTTATCTGCTTCCAGCCAACTTGATTTTCATCAACCTTTTTTCCAAACTTCTGAACTTCTTCTTTTATTGTTTGAACTTCAGACTTGATGTTGTTCAGATCATCTTGGATCAGAGGGGTAGGATCAGCAGGCTTGGTCAAGTTTTCAACAGTGCTCTGAACAAGATTTGAGGCAGCCTCCTCAAATTTACTTAGTATTTCCTTGTTCTTTTCCTCCATTTCCTTTAAGGCATTTCAATCAGAGCCTTCATGGAATTCATAATGGTTGATTGAGTATTTTCATCAAAATTTGAAGGAACAACACTTTCTTGTTTTTCAGGAGTAACTTCAGTTCTCCATTCAATGGCTAAAAAGGCTCATTTTCTTTAAGTACATCATCTAGTGGAACTTGAATATCAGCAATGTTTAGTTCCTCAGATGAGTCCTTTGTGGTAGTTTGATTCAGGTTAGCACCAGCATCTGTAATATGAATAAAATCAACACCATCAGTAGACACGACTGTTTTCTGACAAATAAAATCTGCAGGTATAAATGTTGAAGTCGTCTGATGAGATTGATCTGTTTCTTGGTATTTGCTGATTTCTAAACCAAAAACGATTTGTTGTAAGCTTGGTAGAGTTGGCAGATGATGTCCCTTGTCCGTATCTTGATCTTTCACTCCATTTATCCAAAGTTACACAAATAGCAATCTTTACAGCTCTTTCACCCAAGTTTTCATCTCTTCTGGGTTTATTTGTCATAGATTCTCTAAGAGCCGTAGATTGCTTCTGTACAATGAGTTTGATATACTCATGTACTCTGTCGTGGAAGATATCTGAATCCAATGCTTGTCTGATGGAATTTGTTTGCAGTCAATTTAAGATCCATCTTTCTTCATCAGCAAACTCCTTCCAAGCAAGGATCTCTTCCTCTGACTTAGCCAATATGTACTCCCTCCAACGATTGTATCTTATCTTTTCTGCAAGGAAAGTACTCTTGGTTTGCAGTAAGTTGTTGTACCTCTCCAGTTCTTCTTCAAACCTTGTAAAGACAGCAGGGTCACTCTTCACTATGTCTAGTGCATATTTGACTGCCTTCTTCTTCTTCTTTACAAGTTGAGGACGAGGTAACACAACAAAACCTTCTTTGGGTTCTCCAATCACTGTCCCACCACTTTTTCTAGGGCCATGAGCTTTCTCTTTGCTCGCTTCAAGAGCTCTAGGCAAGTCTTCAGCCTTATTGGCAGCTGACTCTTCATCAGTTAACTGTTTAAGAGCAGCTTCTGACTTACTGGCCTCCAAAGCAGCTTTAAGTTCAGCTTCATCCCTTTTTCTTTGCTCAGCCGCTTCTCTTTTCTTTTTGTGGGCATAGGTAATATTGGCTTTACCAGTTCTCTTCTTTCTGGCAGCCCGAATTTCAGTAGACTTAGTTGTTGGAACAACAATCTGATCAACTTGAGGTGCATATACCTCAGCTGTAATCTGATTTGCAGTATCAGACTCCTTCACTGAATTTGTTGGTCTTTCAGCAGACTGAGGGACTTCTCTGACTGTTTCAGAAATTCTGACTTTCTGTCCTCCCAGTATCAGTTTCTTTCTTGCTGTAGATTTGGTGAATGGAACTGTTGGTACAACAGCAGGAATATTCAGTGAACTCCTTGTCCTTTATGATAAAGAAAGTTCATCTGATTCTGTTCGTTCAGGAGATGCATCCAGAGGCATCTTATCAATCTCCTTGGTGACTTTAGAGATGATTTTATCTGCACTGTCTTGTTCAACTTCTCTGGCTTCAACAGCAGGAGGATCCTGTGTTTGAGCAGCAGGCTCAGTAGCCTTAACTTGTACTTTGCTTTTCTTAGTCTTAACAATAGGCTCCTTTGCTCCGGCATCTTTTCTCTTCTGCTGCTTTCTTTTAGGTGTAACAGTGGGCTTTAATTCTGCTTTGATAGCTTAATACACCTTTACCTCTTTAGCCATGTGAATGACTTTTCCATGGGTAATTGCACAGCCTAAGTTCATCAGCAGATGACTTAAGAAAATCTTGTGATGATTGTGCCCCAGACTCTGTGATCTGCTAACACATAGAAACGTAAGCAGCCCAGTTTACTTTCATTTCATAGTAAACTTCTATCATCGAGTGCAGTCTTCTCTTTGGCAATCCATCCAGTGCACTTGTACAATTTTCTATGACCTTGGCAAGCAGGTCATCATTTGAAATTCATCTACCAGTTGCATCTTCTTAACAGACCCAGAAAGAATTTCTCCTTTCTCCGCAGCAATGTTCCAGAAATCCTTCTCTCTTGGAGCAGCCAACACTGAGATATCAGTGGCTCCTTCATTTACCAGTCCATATTTCTCACTCAGTAAGGCACAAGAGTGATACGAATATCCTTCTTTCCCACCCTAGAATTGATTTCCAGCTTCTGTAAGTCAGTCTTGGCATTTCTGTAGAATTCATATACCTCAGGACTAAAAACCATTGTTTCATGAGCTTCCATATAGTTTACCAGCGAGCCCCTTTGAATCTTTCCATTATTTCCTTCACCAGCTTCGTACCAGTTGCATAATACAACTCGTATTTTAAGTACCTTCCTTTAGCATTAGCTTCAGCTTTGGAACCCATGGTATCTGTTGAATTAAGAGTAGAGAGTGCAAAGAGAACTTTTTGCAAGAACAGATTAGTAGAATTTGCAAGTTAGAGAATTTGAGGGTGCGTAAAGTCACTCTTCTGATCAGATTTGGATTTATAAAGTTGGAGAATTTTCGATTTTCGTGTTATACGCCAACCGTTAGATCTGTATCTGTCAATTACGATCGTGTGTGCGATAATTACGGATTTCAAATTTTATAAATTCTGTCAGACTGGGCGGGAAATTGAAACGTCCCTAGTCTTTTACTTATAAAAGCGTGTTTTAGATAAAGTGTTTTTAACACAGTACTCTTATAAATAATCAGATGAGTAGAATTATACTTATCTGACAGATAACTTGTCTGATACAATATATCACTAGTGAAAGCCAATAGCTAGTGATCTTTCTTTGCTGTTTGTCAATCCAGCAAGATAAATAATTTTCAGGTCTTCAAGAATTAAGAACAAATCTTCTGATAAAACAACTTTAACTAACTGTCATTGAATATTTCATCTCTTAATTAGGAGTACCGCTCATCTTACACGTTCCCCCTCAGTTCAAGAGTCTATCAGTCAACTAGTCTGTTGAAAGTCAGTCTTCTTGAAGAATACCACTTGTTATCATATTACTCAGCTGATGAACCATAGTCTTCTGACAGGTTCCCCATCAGCTTATGAATCCAAATTTAACAAGCCTAATTCCACTCTTAGAGTAGAAAATCTTGCATCACTTAATGGTTTAGTGAAATGTTGGATGAAGAAGTGAAGGGAGGTTTTGATGATTTCCAAAAGTCACCAGCTAAATAATGGAAGCTTAGCAACCTCTAAGAAATTCAATCTGAGAAGACAAATAAAATCAGAAGTGTTGAATTTTGGTACAGAAGACTAATGATCTGATGCTGAGTTCGGAATCAGACGGGTGAATTTCAGCAGAGTCGAATCAGATGAGTTCGATTTGAATCAGCAGAGTGTTCATCAGCAGATTAGAAGTGATCAGGAAGTTATTACAACGGTAAGAAATACACTCAGTGTAGTAAATGCTGTAAGAAGAGGGTATTAAAGACAAATGATTGAAGAAAAACCTCGGATCAACAAGGTGCATTAAATGCGACTTGACAGAATGTACAACAGAACTGTACAGTGAACAGTTGCAGAAGCCGTTCTGAAACAAGGACCAGTACTCGAGGAAAATCTAAAGATCTGTCATTTCTCAACAGGAGAAATTCAAATCCTCAAGTATAAATAGTTCTGAATTCAAAAGTTAGAGAAGCGAAGAAGCACAACTACATTGAGAGAATTCAATCGAGCAAAAATCTTCTAAGTCTCAATACTCAAGAACAGAACACTGAAACAACGAGGTCATCTGTTGACAAGCTGAAGTCGAGAAAAAGCTTATATCAAAATCTTAGTGATTTTCTGTAAAAGAGAAAGTTGTGAAAAGTAGTTTTCCATCTAAGTGAGTGAAAATACTTCAGAGTATAGGTTTTCTATGTGATCTCCTATAGCAAACTTGTGGCTTAGCATTTGTTGTAAAATCAAAAGCAGAGTGTACTAGGTTACTAAGTGTATCTAGTATAACCCAAAATCTTCGTGATTTGGAAGAGTGGACTAAAAGACATTCTTGTCTATATAACCACTATAAAAATTCCTTGTGTTTGATTACTTGCATATTTTAAAAGCATACAAACACTTGAGCAAACTAAAAGACTTTAAAAAGAGTTTTAAAAATTGGGGATAAAATCTTTTAAGTAAAAAAACTTATTTGAAAAACACTTGATAAATCTGCTGCACAACAAGTTATCAACTATGAACTGTTTTGAAAAACAGATAAGTAAAATCATATGAGTGGTCAACATTACTGAACAAGCTTTGTGCGCGATCAGTAGAGTAGTCTCATAAGTCCGATCAGCTTAGTCTACTGATTTGAGAAGTTGAAAAAAATTTTAAAAGGAAAAACAAAGTCTATTCACCCCCCCCGACATCATTAGACCACTTGGGACCAACAAGTGGTATCAGAGCAGGTGGTTCAACTGAATCATCTGACTGATCAACGAGCTTGATCCAATAGTGTGTTTTTTTCAAAGTTTTAAAAAGAGCATGTTTTGAAAATAAAATCTTTTGAAAAATGGATTGTATTAGCCATGTACCCGACATTGGCGGGATGAGTTTAGAGGACTGGAAAATCCGCATGAAAATTTTTCTTGCTGCTTACAATGATAATATGTATAGATGCATAACCAAATGTCCAATCAGAATCACCAAAACAATCAAAGTCAATGACCAAGACGTGGTTGTTGAAAAAGACATTGAAGAGATGACAACTGAAGAAATTAAGCTGAACAATCTTGACAAAGTTGGCATATTCATCATGACTAAAGCCCTCGATAATGACAGATTTGACAAAGTCAAACACTGCAAGACATGAAAAGAGATGTGGGATAAAGTTCGTGATATGAGCGAAGGAAATGATATCATCAAAGAACAGAACTTGAGCATAGCCCTTGAGAAGTTGGAAAACTTCAAAATGATGTCCGGAGAAACCATTAACCAAATGGATACAAGGTTTACAAGGACGTTAAATGACGTGTTAAAATTGGGAAAGACCTTTACTGATAAAGAGATCACAGTCAAAGTTCTAAAGACACTACCTCCCAAGTTCAACATGAAGATCACAGAATTGGAAGAATCAAGGGATCTGGGGAAGATCTCTTTTACAGAGCTGTTTTTGGTACTCAAGGCATACGAGTATAAACTGCCAATGATGGGTATAGATGAAACCTCAACTTCTAATCCCACTGCTGCCCTGGTTGCTGCAGAAAAATCCAGAAGATCAGCCAGAAAAATAAAGGAAATGGACTCATCTGATGAGACCATGCTGCTCAATAAAAAGGAGTACACTGCTGGCGACGTTGCGTAGTTGCTGAATGGGTTCAAAAAGTTCTACAAAAGAAAAATGAAGAACACATACAACAATGCTTCTACTTCTAACCCTACCTCTTATTCTCATGAAAATAAGGATAATTTTAAATCCAAACTAATGTGCTATAATTGCAGGAAATTGGGACATTTAATCAAGGACTGCCCACATCCTAAAGCTGAGAATATACAGAGGAGGAAAAGAATTTCAGAAAAGAGAGGAGACATCAAAAGAGCAAAGTACTGTTGGCTGAAGCTGAAAAGATAGCAGCCATCTACTTGTCTGATTCAGATTCGGGGACATCAGAAGATGACTCTGCTGAAGAAGAGACACCTGCACTGCTCTGTCTCATGGCCAAAGAATCAGAGGATTTTGACAATGAGCTATTTAGTTCATTTGAACAAATGATGAAAAACAACACAAATGTTGTTAATGAATTTGCAAAGCATAAGGAAGAGATGACTGTGCTGAAAAAGCAAAATTCTCTACTGAAACTTAACGTTAAAAAACCGCAAGAATCAGCTAAGTATAAAAAGCATGTGCTTGAGAATGAATCTCTGAAAGCAGAATGTGAAGTTTACAAAGGAAAAATCAAATAACTTTAAAATATGATATCTACTCATGATAAGTCGTCTGTTGCATCAGTGAACATATCTAGTGAACAGAGAACACCTTTAGTAAAAGAAAGTTTAAAACTGAACCGAACTGAAAAATTTGTATCTGCTGATAACAGTAACGTTATCATATATGTTCAGACCACTAAACCTACTTCACTAGAAAAAATAAAAATGAGAAGAAATCTCCAAAGGCTAAAAAGGGTAAAGAGCCTGAAATCGAAAAACAGACTAGTAAAGCTAAACAACAGAGTAGTTCTAAGAAGTCTGCTGATAAGAGCAAAAACAATCAGACTATTAACAAATCTAAGTCATTTGTTAATGAGCAAGTAAGAACCAAATCTAAGAAGCAAATAAATTATCGAAATGATGATGCTTGGTATGGAAATGAGTCTTATTATGTGCAACCTGCTTATTCATCATATTATGCTGCACCTCATTATCCACCTTACTATGCTGCATATCCTGCTCATCATCCGATGCATGCTTACCCTGCTTATCATGCACCGTACCCTGCTTATGAGCATTGCTCTCATCATAATAATTATCATGAACATATACATACTGAAACTTATGATGATTCAAGAGTAAAGAAATCACCACCAAACTCTACTGAACCTAAGAAGCCTACGGTTTTCAAATCTTGGGTTGTCAAAGGTGACACTAATCCGCCAGGACCCTCTCAATAAAGAGTACCTAAAACAATTTTATTTTGTTTGTAGGTTAGGATTAGGAGTAGGAGTAAAGTAGAGAAGAAATGGTACTTGGACAGTGGATGTTCAAAGCACATGTGTGGTGACATACATGAACTGACTGATGCTGCTGCCATAGACGGTCCAAATGTTACTTTTGGAGACAGCAAAGAAGGCAAGATTGTTGCATATGGAAAGCTTATCAAAGGAAACATTGAGATATCTGACGTCTCATATGTTAAAGGCCTAAAGTATAATCTGCTGAGCATAAGTCAATTTTGTGACAAAGGATTTTCAGTTTTCTTCTCATCAGATAAGTGCTACGTGGAGCAAATTGGAACAAAGAAGGTTATCTTATCTGGAAGACGACAAGGAAAAACTACATAGTTGATTGGAATTCTGTGGATAAGAATTCTAATGTTTGTTTGGTGGCCTCTACACCAAGTGAAGGAGAGAATTGCAATTGTGGTACCAAACTATATATCGATTCTCACGTGTGGTACCACAAAAATCGAGGCCGACACATTTCGTACCACAATTTAAGAAATTGAATCACTTTTGGTACCACCGTTAAAATTGGACGTTAACTGATGACGTGGCAGTTAAATTTTATTGCAAAATTGATACCATTACTTATGTTGACTGACAATTATACCCCTAACTTTTCAAGTTGTCAAAATAACCCCACATCTTCAAATTTACTGATAATTTTAGTCCACATTGTTGCTCAATTTCAAAATTGGCTCGAATAAGACACGTGCGGACCAATTTGGAGATTTTACTTATTATATTTACATATTTATTTAACTAATTTAATTTTATAAATAATATTAATAGACCAAATAATACTTTAACATAAATTCGATAACATATTAATTAAATCTAAAATTTATATAATAATATTTATTAAAAAATAAAGTTATATATTATTAATAAAATAATTATAATTTTTTTTTTAAAAAAAAAAAACCCATCTTCTAACCCCCAACCCCATCCCCCTAACCACCCCCCACCCAAATCCCAGGCCGCCGGCGGCCTGGGATCGTCCGTCACAGGCCGCCGGCGGCCTGGGATCGTCCGTCACAGGCCGCTGCCGGCCTGGGATTTGGGTGGGGGGGGGGGGGGGGGGTTAGGGGGGGGGGGGTGGGGGGGGGGGAGGTGGGTTTTTCCTTTTTTTTTTTCTTTTTTTTTTAAATTATAATTATTTTATTAATAATAAATAACTTTATTTTTTAATATATATTAATATTATTATATAAATTTTAGATTTAATTATATGTTATCGAATTTATGTTAAAGTATTATTTGGTCTATTAATATTATTTATAAAATTAAATTAGTTAAATAAATATGTAAATATAATAAGTAAAATCTCTAAATTGGTCCGCGCGTGTCTTATTCGAGCCAATTTTGAAATTGAGCAACAATGTGGACTAAAATTATCAGTAAATTTGAAGATGTGGGGTTATTTTTACAACTTGAAAAGTTAGGGGTATAATTGTCAGTCAACATAAGTAATGGTATCAATTTTGCAATAAAACTTAACTGCCACGTCATCAGTTAACGTCCAATTTTAACGGTGGTACCAAAAGTGATTCAATTTCTTAAATTGTGATACCAAATGTGTCGGCCTCGATTTTTATGGTACCACAAGTGAGAATCGGTATATAGTTTGGTACCACAATTGCAATTCTCTCCCAAGTGAAGTTAGTTGGCTATGGCACAAAATAATGAATCATTTGAATCTCAAGACCATCAACAGATTAATCAAGAATGATTTGGTAGAAGGAATTCCAAAGACAGTCATGAGCAAAGACAAGCTATATGATGCATGTCAGAAGGGTAAACAAGTTAAATCAACATTCAAAAGCAAGAAGCACCAATCTTCAACCAGAATTTTGGAGCTACGACATATGGACTTGTTTGGACCTATTGATCTTATCATCAATGGTGGAAAGAAATACTATTGATCCTATCATCAATGGTCACAAGTTTAATAACATTTCGTCAAACTAACAAGGAGAAACAAAAAGTTCTTCAACCATAATTTTCTTTGGAAAATTTTATAAGTTTTCAATCTTAAAATAAAAATGAATAAACCCCCACTTCAAGTCAATTAATCAAGAATCTATAAAAGAACCATGTAAAAACAGCCACAAAACAACACCTCAGCCCCCTTATTTTCGAGATTTTCAGTCCATTTTTACTCCTCCAAACAAATCGCAGTCCTTAACATTTTATCTTTTAAAACCTTTCAAAAATACCTCCAAAGTTTTGAAAAAAATTAAACACATTAACTTTCTTACAAAAACAAATCAAGATCAAAATATGTAATCAACATTTATTTAAACCCAAGAAAAATCACATTACAAATATTGAATATAAACTTAACAATTTTTCACAAAACTACAATGGATAAACAAAAGTTCTTCAATATTCATGTTTTGTGCAAAAGAACACAAATTTCTAAGTCTTGAAATAAAATCCATAAACTTGACCCGAATATGAAAATGAAATATATTTTACAATATAATAACTTAAATCTATTACTCTTTATAATGCGTGTATGTTTTTCTTCATTTTTCTTTGAAGTACACTTTAAAAGAGAACAACTAAAATCCAATCAATTAAAGAACACAATCATAGGCAGATCTTTACCCAAAGCAACGAAGGGGATGCAGCTCTCCTCATTTTCAGACCTCCGAAGGTGGTGGTGGCGGCTCCGGTGGTGGTTCATAACAAAAGCCCTCAAATCCTTATTTTTCACCAATTTCTAACGACTGTAGATTCATTTTCAGATATCAAAACGACGATCCAAACGGTTAATATGTATCCCCATGTGTGTAGGACATTCACACAAAATTTGGGCATGATCTAACGGTGGAAGAAGATAAAATTGTTGAAATACCGAGGCTATGGAGTGTATATCGAAAATTTTCTTTCTAAAGTGTTGTCTCTTTCCCCCCCTCTCTTCTTTTCTTTAAACTATATAATGTGTGTGTAAATGAGGTAATTGAGAGGATAAAAATCTGATTTTAAGTGTATATAACAAGTATATACACATGGGGAAGAAAGGAAAACATCATGCTTAATTTTTTATTCCACCAATGCATGGATATATTGGGTAGAACAATTTCTCCACCCAAGACCATGCTTTGCAGCCTAAGGAGTGTGCAAGGAGAGAAAATAATTACTCTCCTGTAGAAAATCTGTAACTTGGGGCAAATTTTCACTTTGCCATCCCCCCCTCACCCCCGAAGTTTGAAAACTTATATTTTTACCCCCAAAAATAAAATTTTCGCGCAATCAAGCCCAAATTTTTTCAAAAGGTTTTAATATTATTTTAAAGTAACTTTTATGTTTTCAAAGTTCATAAGGTCACAAGATTTAATTAAATTGAATATTCTAGTTCAATTTTATGCTTAACTTTAAGAATAAAATGTAGCGCATAAAAATTCGATTAAAAAAAATCAATCAAAAGGGTTCGTAAATTTCAGGGCGTTACAATAAGACTATTATAATTTTTTGAAGTCATGCGGTCAGACAAACATATAAAAGAACTAGGGGTAATGTTTACCTACTGCTCATGATAATTAGACTAAAAGTTAGGATCCTTATCAAAGCATGTAATTATTCATTCGATTCTGCCAACTTAATTATTTTTACGCTATATATGCACGTATGGATATTGGAAGACCCCTCATTTTATCTCTAAAACGAATCTATTTTATATTGAGGCCAGTTAAATCCATTTTTTAGCAAACAAGGTGATTTTGATGGAGATGCATTCAATGTCAAGAATTTTAACTACAACAAAAATGATTTTTGGTGGCATCAAGCTTGTAGTGCATAAATCCAAAATCTCACATCGCGTATTTTAACACTCTTCGAAATGCATTTATGCATGTAGTGCAATAATGTACATGCCAGAGGCAAGAGTGACTGTCAATAGGCCAAATGTTTCGGTTGCTATACACTAACCTTGTCGAACAACTAGGCAACTAGGCCATACTATCGTCTAGCTTTTTAGGTGGCCAAATCATATAAGAAAAATATTAAGTAACTTTTTAAAGAAGGTTGAACATACACATGAGTCAAAATATCATTAATAATTTTTTTACTTAGTCATTTTAAAACCAAAAAGAGAAAATCACACGAATCATCAAACATTATATAAAATTATAGAAATAAAATTCATCTAATCTAGACAACAAAATTAGAAATATTTAAATATTCATGAGTTAAAGTTTTAGAACAGTATGTTCTTGATAGTGTTTTGTGGATTAATGTACCAAGTTTGTGAAGAAGGAATGAAGAAAAGATTACTGGGAAAAAATCTCATAATATTTTTAATTTTTTTGTCTATTATGAGATAGCTGAATAAGCTATCTCCAATAAGATAAGTGATCTTCACCATCAAAATTCACAAGATTAAATCCAGGTCACATAATTTTGTCAAAAGGCAAAAATGATCAATTGGACCCTTTTTTAGTTGGACAAATCTGAAAATGAAAATGTACTTTTATACTCTCAAATATATATGTTTAACAAACCCTAAAAAATACAAAAACAATATCTCACTTCTTTCTCTCCATCTTCCTTGTCCATCTCTCTCCTCCTTCAAAAGCCTATCACCATCGGGCCGCCTCCACCTCCGCCTCCTTCAAAAAAATTTGTGACAAATTCCGACCACCCGACGGACAAAACATCTTTGATGTTCATCTCTCTCCTCCAAAATCTTATCAGCACCAGGCCAGCGCCACATCCGCCTAGTATAAAAAAAAAATTGGTGACATGCCGGAACTGGCCTTCGCGTTGCCGGATCTGCTCACGCGAAGGTCAAATCGGTGTGAAAGGAAGTCGCCACACAGTCCAATTGTGGCCTTCCGGCCACTCAGAGGCCAGATCTGGCCTTCTCGCTCCGGATCTTTCTATGCGAAGGCCAACAATAGAGGCTGCGTGGCCACTTCCGGCCACGTGAAGGCACCGCCGCTTCGGTCACGCCACGGCGCCGCCTTCCAGAAAATATATTAAAATAATTTTTATGTTTTGGAATTGAGATTTAAAAAATATATAAAATAATTATGACCAATAAATATAAGATATTTTTTATTTCATAATATTCATTAATAATTTCCATGCGTTTCTTTTTAAAATAAATTTGAACAATATATTGATTATATTATGAATTAATCTTAATTAAAGAATAAAAATTTATTTAAGTAATTAATTTATTTTGTTTCTAAATTTTTAGGACACTTGTCAATCAATAAAAGAGTATCTCAATTAAGAGTAAATATTGTTTCTAAGAAAAGTTGTGTGAATATTGCAGGACTCCTTTTCCTATGATTCCAATGGGCCGACCTAATCTTGGATAATTGAGCTAGTCTATGAAACTCATTGAAAAAGAAAGGAAATAGAAATACTGAATTTCCTTTTTGATTGGGGCCACCCGTACCCCATATGCTTAGCCCCTAATTTTCACCATGTTGTCTTTATATTATGTCTACAGCATATAATACCATCTCTAATGACTACTCAGTCTAAATTCAATTTCCTGTTAGTTTTTCCTCATATTTCAATTTCCTGTTAGTTTTTCCTCATATTTCAAGTTCAGCTTTCCCTTTCTTTTAAATATTCATTTTTAATAACTCAATCTATTCATTTCAATTAATTTCAATCCTTAGTTTTTTTCCCATTGTCACTTAATAATAATAATAATAACAATAATAATAAAATATATTTAAGTTTCTTACAATGTTATTCAATTTATAGATTATTAATGTTAAATTTTTTAAATTAAAGTTACGTTCTTTCAATGTTTAATTTTTCATAATTAATTTTTATTTAAGTTTCTTAAATAAAGGTTACATTTTTAAAATGAACCTTTTTAAAATTAATCATAAATTAAAGAATTTTTTTATATTTAAAAAGAAGAAAGAATTTTATTAACTAAAAATAAATAAAACAAAAAATCATTGGCTTCAAGATTCAAGGGATGGGGGCAAGTCAACCTTGGCTTAATCCACACTTTAGAGCAATGGGTAGTTGGATTCAATGGGACTTCCCCTTGAATCAATGGAGATGGCCATCTCCATCCCTTCAACGGAGAAGTTAGGTCATTGAAGATGGCCTAATTCTTGGTTGAAAAAAATATATTTGAGTCTGCTTCATATTATTAGGGCTCAATCTAATTTAACTTATTTTTATATTTGGCTTAAGTTCATTGATTAAAATATATTTGAGTTATCTTCATTTATCAAACAAAGTCTGAATTATATATTTCGTGTGAGACTTTTTGAAACTTGATCCATGTTTAACTCGATAATTAAGAAAATAATAAATACATTTAAAAAATAAAATATCAAGATACTTGAATTCGACTCTATCGAAGCTAGTTCAAGTCAGTTTATATGAAAATCAAACCAAGTACAAGTATATTCTCAAGCTCAATATAAACAACATCAAATCAAACTTGACAAATATATTGTTCAATTCTATTTGACTCTTTATTATCCCTGTTCATGTATAGTATACACCTACAAATCAATCGATCTTGTAAAATAAATTGTGATTTTAACTAATAAGACATGTAAATATGTAATTAATTCAATAATATCGCAATACATTAAATTGATGTATACATTTTATGTATATAAATTATGTGTATGACCTTTATTCTTTTTTGTCTTTTAGTGCTATAGATTTAAGTTAATTTTTTTTTATCTACTAGACTGTGTATTTACAGCTCGGACCGAAGAGTGCAAAGGGTATAGGTCCTCCCCAGTGTGGTGTCTCCAGTAGGAATCAAACTTGAGTCTCGCCTTTGGGGGTCGCAAGTAACTACCACTTTGCCCAACCACCTTGGGTTAGATTTAAGTTAAATTAACTATCTCAAAAAATCATGCAGGAATAATGACTTAAATTAAGAAGACGAAAAAGTGGAAAAATTATTTATATGACATTAATTTGAAAGATTAGAATGGATAAATACATTGATCAATTCTAAGGAAATATTAATTAATTTTTTTTTTTTACTTCTACAACAAAGAATGTAAATAAGGATAAATTAGTCAAAATTAGAAGTTTTCTCTAGTACCAATAATTGGTGCTTTGACAATATCGTTGACCAATATATTACTTACTAAAAATCATAAAACAAATACATGTATCCAATTTACAAAAAATCTAACTTCACCGCGGCCTCTCCCTATATATAAAAGACATATAAATATGTAATTAACTCAATAATATCGCAATACATTAAATTGGTATATACATTTTATATACATAATTATGTGTATGTGCTTTTTTCTTTCTTGTCTTTTAGTGCAATATATTTAAGTTAAATTAACTATCTAAATAAATCATGCAGGAATAATGACTTAATTTAAGAACACAAAAGTGAAAAATAATTTATATGACATTAATTTGAGATACTTAGAATGGATGAATACAAGTTGATCAAATCTAAGGAAATATTAATTAATTTTTTTTTTTTTACTTGTACAACAAAGAATGTAGAAAAGGATAAATTAGTCAAAATTAGAAGTTTTCTCTAGTACCAATAATTGGTGCTTTGACAATATCGTTGACCAATATATTACTTACTAAAAATCATAAAACAAATACATGTACCCAATTTACAAAAAATCTAACTTCACCGCGGCCTCTCCCTATATATAAAAGACATATAAATATGTAATTAACTCAATAATATCGCAATACATTAAATTGGTATATTCATTTTATATACATAATTATGTGTATGTGCTTTTTTCTTTCTTGTCTTTTAGTGCAATATATTTAAGTTAAATTAACTATCTAAATAAATCATGCAGGAATAATGACTTAATTTAAGAACACAAAAGTGAAAAATAATTTATATGACATTAATTTAAGATACTTAGAATGGGAAAATTCTTGCATAGACCTGGTCTATGAGCTTTTCATAGACCTTGTGGTTGTAAATGCACCACATCATACATTGTGAGAGCATGACATCATCAAAATGTATGATGTGGTGCATTTATAACCACAAGGTCTACCACTAAGCTCATAGACCTGGTCTATGTAAGAATTTTCCCTTAGAATGGATGAATACAAGTTGGTCAAGTCAAAGGAAAGATTTGCTTTTTTACTCGTACAATAAATAAGGTAATTAATGATAAATTAGTCAAACCTAAAATTTGTCTGGCACCAACTAGTGCTCTGGCAATATCGCTGGCCAATATATTACTTATCAAAAATAGTAAAACTAATAGATGTACCCAATTTACGAAAATTCTAACTTCATTGCAAGTTCTCCCTCTATATATATATATCAGACAATCACGTAGGTAGGCATTTATAATTCGTAAACGAGAGAATTACAATTGATTAGTCATGGATCAAGGAAAAAAAATCAAAACAACGGTGCTAATTATGGTCTTGATGCTATTATATGCAGACCAAGCATCGGCATCTTTCCAAAAATGCTATCGTCATTGCATTGAAGATCACTTAGGTTCACCAGGTGCTTTAACCAGTGGTATTTTAAGATGCATTCATAAGTGCATCGGGCATGTTATGAGTACAATTAAAGAAGATTCATGCCAATATGAGTGTTCCATAAATCAATGTGCCGGATTTGGCAAGGGTAAAGTTTACCTCAAAATTTTAAGTTATTTCCTAGTGTATTTGAATGTGACATTTTGTTGTGTTAATTTGTTTTGGGAAATTTGCTTTTGTGGTACCACATGATAGATCACCTGACAATTTTGGTATTACTGGACTTAAAAATGTAAATTTGATACCACAATTTAAGTTCCCGATGCAACTTTCATACCAAACCCAATTTTTCTTTGGAGTTAATGTCAATTTAACCCCCTATGAAATGTATAATATTCAATTTACCCCCTGTGATTTCAAAAAGAGCAATTTATCCCCTGTGAAAATTTTAAAGAGACAATTTACTTCTTTCTGTTGGAGAGTGTAACTCACTTGCCGAAATTGAGTGGGCATGAAGTGTTTTGTAACATAGAGGGGTCAATTGCAACATTTATTATAACACGGGGTTGGGGGGGGGGGGGGGTAAATTGCCAAATTTATCATAACATAGGAGGTAAAGTGCCACATAAAAATATTAGTGAGGCAGTGTGAAATTTTTATAAAATTATAGGGGGTAAATTGCTCTTTTTCAAATCATAGGGAGTTAAATTGTACATTATGAATTTCATAGAGGTAATTTGCCATTATCTCCGGAGAAAAAATGGGCTTGATATGAAAGTTCAATGAAAACTTAAATTGTGGTATCAAATTTGCATTTTCGTATCGAATGGCACCAAAATTACAAGATAACCTATCATGTGGTACCAAGAAAGCTAATTTTTCGTTTTATTTTCATATACATTAAATTAAATATTTGATATTATGTTGCAGATATCGACAAACTGGACGCTTGTATTAACGATTGTGGGAATAATAAATGTAACTTTTAGATCTAAATTCTAGACTACCATGGCTCCTTATTTTGTCTGACAAACATTGAATGTGCCATAAATATTAAACTAGCATTTACGCCGTGCTATGCACGGAATCATTAAATGCTTTTAATAGTTTATAGGTTGATTCTAATAAGTATAATGTTCAATTTGTCCTTCATTTGATTTAGTGATGAGCATTTCACCCCCTGTAAAAAATTTAAGACATCAATTTACCTCCTTATGTTGGAAGTATAACTCACTCGCTTGAAATTCAAAGTGGTGTGAAAAGAGTTGCGTAAATAGAGAAAATTATTCTTCAGGATGATAAATTGGTCTACATAAAATTATATATGGGGTAAAGCATCACATATATATTGTAATACAGGGGGTAATACTAATACAAAAAATCATACATGGGGTAAAGTAATCCATATAAAATAATAGTATATTTAGTAAATAAACCTATAAAAATGGGATAGGGGTAAATTGACTCATATCTTATAAGGTTAAAATCAGTATACTTATTATAGATGATTGTATTTTTGTCAAACATGGTTAAAAATAACAGAGAGGCAACTCTGGTCTTTTATAAAAAAATATGTGGAAGTAAAGTGCTCCTACTAAAATTAGAGGAAAGCAAACTGAAAATTATAAAGATCACATGGGGCATATTGTCATTGACTCACTAATTTATATGATTTAGATAAGTAGTACAATCTTGAAAATGTAAATTTAGGTTCCAACATAATTTACAAATTTGTAGAGAAATTTTACGCTTATTAGTTTGGTATAAATTGAACATATATATAATTATCAGAAAAAAAATGAACATATATTTGTTAAAACAAAATGTATTCCTTTGGATTAGGTTTTACCGGAAATAATGAGCACAAAATAAATGCATATAGACAATAACAAAATGTATTCTTGTGATTGGATTTTAACGGAAGTAATTAGGAGCACAAAAAAGAATGCATATAGACAAAACAAAATGTATTCTTTTGATTAGATTTTAACGGAAGTAAGGAGCACAAAAAAAAAATGCATATAGACATAGTAAAAACATAAATGAAACACAAAACACCGTAAAGTTCAAGTATAAGTTAAATAATATATTGTACTATATTGATAATCTCTTTTGAAATAGACATCAGAAAAAAGAAGATAGGAGTGCCATTAGAAAAAATTAAAAATTTATACAAAAACTATTAAAGAAAATAAAGTGAAAGGGTTAATAAAATGTTTATGAGCGTCACTTCTGAAATATTCTGAAAACATAAGCCAAATTCAGTTCGTGTAGAAGTGAGTATCAATAAGCTAAAAGAAAAATACATGAAATTAATAAAAAAAATGTATATTAGAAAGTAGAAACTAAAAATCTTAAATATGAACCTAAATAATTAATATAAATCAAGAGAAAATTACAAATATTTAAACTAAATAATATACTTTACCTTATTGATAATCTTATATGAAAGTCACAATCAGAAAAAGAAAAATAAGGTGTGCAACTTAAAATATTTAAAATTCTTAAAAGCTATTGAAAAAACAATGGAAGAGAGTGCGAAAATCTCCATGGACATCACTGTGTGAAATATGAAAAAGAATGAAGAGAGTATGTATATATAGATATTATAAAAACGTATTCAAATTCAGAAATTTGAAATTTTCCTAAATTTTGATAGAGGTTGAGATTCTTAAATGATATAATTGCTCATTTTGTGCAAATCAATTAATCTTAATTAACATATTCCTTATTTAGTGAGTGCGTTACAAATTTAGCATGTGAACAAATATAATTTTAAGCCTACAATATAATGCAATTAAAATCTCCTATTATATTGGCAAAATGTTTGGTAACGGAAAATGCAGCTGATGATAAGGTATATACCAATTAGAAAATTTATCTTTCTTAGTATTAAGCCTACAATTTGGGAAAATTTATTTTTTTCCTTTAACTTAGGCAATGTTGATGTAGATTAATTAGGTTATAGAAAGTAGTAAACTTAATAAATATGAGAATTTTAATTGACCAACCATTAAATGTTACACTAATAAAAATAATTCAAAATTACCAGAAATTAGAATTTGATCCAATTGGAGTCAAACACCATTCTCCTATATATATATACTAGCTTATTCCGTGCTATGCACAAACCTAAATAATTTATTTCAATTTACATTAAAATAAATTATAATGGGTTATGATCACTGTAATTTTTATGCTTGTGAAAATTACAATTTGAGTACTTTTTTACCGTGCTACAAATATTTATAAAGTATAATTTAATTAAAACTAATCTTTCATAGTATATTTTTCTTCATGGATGATTGATAATGCATAAGTTAACTCGACAATATCAAAAGATAATTGCTTAAAGTATCTCTCATATTTAGAGTAAATACAATGACCACAATTTAAGTTTTGGAAATAATTCAAACTACTCCGTAGGTATTTGAATCATCATATTATTTTATGAAGGTGTAACACCCCACAAATTTCGTGCCCTTGTTATTATTCTATTTTAAAAATCTTTTTTTTAAAGTATAGATTTTCGAAGGATTTATAAAGTTAGATTCTATTTTTGCTTTGATTTAGTGGTCAATATATTTAATATGATAAATTTCTTTTGAAATGGTGGAGTCATTTTCTAAATCACTATTTATTTTGGCACATTATCTATTTTATATATTAATGCTACTTTTAGCTAAAATGTGCGAATAAATTTTTCGTACGAAATATTAAACTTGGATTTTATTTATAAAGGTGAGAAAAACCTTCTAAAAGTGTTGGGATATTTTTGCAAAAAAAAAGTGTGGACTAAATAGTGCAAAGTTTTAGTTTTAGGGGCAAAAATGTACTTTTCAAAACATCAGGGGGTAAAGTGCAAATTCGCCCCAAGTTGAAGATTTTTTGCAGGAGTAATTATTTTCCCTCCTTGCACACTCCAAGAGCTGCAAAAGCATGCCCTTGGGTGGAGGAACTCCTCTACCCAAGAAAATGCATGCATTGGTGGGTTTAAAGAAGACAACTATGTCTTCTCACTTTTTCTAAGTAAAGTTTGTATGTATACATGTATGTATACATTTTCAAATCTGATTTCATTCCCTATTTTGAACACTCCATCTCAATCTTTAATTCTTATTACATTATTATTCTTCACATAGTAAAAACTTGAGTTTTAAAAAGAGAGAAAATGAGTGCATGAAGGAAGTAAGGGAAGAAGGAAGGAAGACCGCCACCACCATGCCATGCTGCCGCCGCACCGGCACCACTGCCGCCGCTTCACCGCCGCCACCTCTGCCGTTCTGCTGCCGTGAGCTGAGAGAAAAGAGAGAGAGTTTAAAAGAAATGAAGATAAATAAGAATGAAACTTGTATAAAGAGGGAGGAGCCACCATGGCCACCACCGCTGCGGCCGCCGTACCGCCACCTCCACCATCGGAACACTGTCACCTGAAACCACCATGGTCATCGCCGCCTCCACCCAACTGCCGCTGCAACCTCCGGAGATTCTTCTTTAAAAGACAACACTCTAGAAAGATAAATTTCGGATAGACACACCATAGCCTCGGTATTTCGACTCTTCCGTCTTCTTCCACCGTTGGATCATACCCAAATTTTTTTTGAAGGTTTTACACACCTGGAGCTACATATTGACCGTTCGGATCGTCGTTTGTATCCACCAAAGTGAATCTGAAATCGCTGGAAGTTGATGGAAAAGTAAGGATTTTAAGGGCTTTTGTTATGAACCACCACCGGAGCCGCCACCACTGCCACCGGAGCCTCCACCACCACCATCAGAGGTCTGAAAATGAGGAGAGCTTCATCCCTTCGTTGCTTTGGGTAAAGATCCGTCTATGCTTGTGTTCTTTAATTGATTGAATTTTATTTTGTTCTCTTTTATAGTGTTCTTCAAAGAAAAAATGGAGAAAAACATACATGCATTTATAAAGAGTAATAGATTTAAGTTATTATATTATAAAATAGATTTCATCTTCATATTTGGTTGAGTTTATGAATTTTATTTCAAGACTTTGAAATTTGTGTTCTTTTGCACAAAATATGAATATTGAAGAACTTTATTTTATCCATTGTAGTTTTATGAAAAGTTGTTTAGTTTATATTCAATATTAGATTTTCAATGTGATTTTGCTTGGGTTTAAATAAATGTTGATTAGATATTTGGATCTTGATTTATTTTTGTAAGAAAGTTGATGTTTTAATTTTTTCAAAACTTTGGGGTTATTTTTGAAAGGTTTTAAAAGTTGAACGGTTAAGGGCTGCAATTTTTATTGGGAGTAAAAATAGACCGAAAATCTAAATTTTTGTTTGATATTTGGTATAGGTTTACTTGAAAAGCATTTGTTTTAAAGTTTGCTTTGAGATTTTTGCAAAAAGGGGAGTTTTTGAAACTTGTGGGGTTATTTTTGTAAATCTGAAAATAAGGGGGCAGAGGCGCTGTTTTGTCGCTGTCTCTACATGGT